>SNQJ01S0145420.1:13014-24091 GCA_010110895.2 Picea sitchensis | reverse complement strand
CCCATGAAGGGTTGAAGGATAGATCAACACAACACATTCAAGGTGAGAAGTGGTTGTTATTAGGGAACATATTGATGGAACCAATGAGGTAGTTACAAGGCTATCGATTGAGAGAACCATTCCACGATATGACGTTACTTATAAAGGAAGGCCATACCTAATGGCGAATCCTATAATCATGATGGTGAGAGGTGAAAATGGATGCTCTAGTTGAAAGCCACCATAACTACAAAAGAACCCCATTTTAGACATAGAAAATATAACCATCGAGAAAAAGCAGGCTACAAATCCCTGGAAAAAAACTCGTTGAAGGGAAACATGATCACCTTAATAATTTTTCTAAGAAAAGGAAGTGACAAGTATTCATGGTTATGACATGCAAACCAACAAAGGACAATCCAATAGGATGCAACAGTCAAAAAATGGGAAAAAAACAATGAATCAAATCAAAGCAGTGATACAACACCATAAATATAGGCAGGCATAAGCATAACAAGATATCAAGATAGATTTTTTCATATTGCAACAAGAAGAGCAAGAAACCGAGTGGGACAAAAGAGATAATGTCAAAACAAGACCACATAGAACAAAGAAACCAAAACTATCCATTTTTTATACCAATAACCAAATCCTAGATGAGAAGATGTTCATAGGCATAATGGAAGCAAAATAGAGTAAATGAGAGGAACCTGTGATTTTTCTAAGCATACTAGGTAGGTTGCATTCCTAAGGTAGTAGTAATACCAAAATTAGTGTATGCCATAACAAAAGCCTATGATTTATAAGAAAGGATGATTTGACAACCGAAGACAAATATTATAACTGCCATTTGAGCAAAAGCGATACGGGAGGTTTCTAAGATTCCACGTGTTACTAAATTATGGAGATGTTCAAAGAAAGGGACATGACATACCCAGTTTGGGTCCAAGGCAAGCTGGAAGTATGGACATGGAAAAAGGAGAACAAAGCATTATATGCCACGATAGAGCTAAAATTTGAGCACCACGAGTCTAATGTATGACTACTTAGTAAAAAATATGGGCATACAAATGGTGTGGTTTGGCTTAGAGAGTGGTTGTACTTGCTTTCTAGAATTGCTCAAGGATGGAAGTACATTGAATGGGCACAAATCATCAAAGATGAGCTCCACCACCAACTGATACTAGTAAAGAAATGACACCCATTTTGATTTTTATATTTACAATAATTTATTTTGGTTGGTAGAAACATTACTCCCACCTTAGAAGATGAGGACAAACTTGAAAAACAACCACATGCCAATACCATACCACTACACAAGGATGTGGGAAAGCAAAATACCTTCCTCTATACTACAAAGTTGTAGAGGATGATGTTGAAGAATTGATGTTGAGGAATGGAAGGAAAAGAAATTGACAAAACCTCGAGGTGTGAGAAAAAAGGTTGGTTAAGGTTAGAAGCCATTGATATTGGTTTGAATGGATAAATACTCATACATTAGTGTTTGAGAATTCCATGACCACCTAAAAACCCTGCCAAAGTATGTGCAAAGTGAGGCCATCATCAAAGAGTAATGCACGTAGGTCATGGTCACAAAAATACTTCTTAGATAAGAAACACAAAGGTGCATCATGGAAGCCACCACATATGTGGGAAAGAGAGATAATTAACAAAGAAAAAATCAAATGGTTAGCCACAAAACCTTATCTACAAAAGTTAGAATTTTATGATCTCACGAATGCATTGAAAAAGAAATACAAGAAAGGGAAATTTTAGCTGGAAAAAATAGCCATACTTGGAAGAAGAATTCAAAGAATATATAGATCAAGGAACTAAAGGGTAGCGACAAACATTTTGGAACTTCCTACTAGATAAATCCAAATATCAAATTAGAAGGACTCGATAGGGAGGAGAAAGAAGGGTTCAATGCTGATACATTAGAAAAATTTGCAGCCATCCAAGGAAAAAGAAAATCAATAAAAATCCTAATGAAATCAATTGACATAGATGTATCGACAACATAAGGACGATAACAATGGAATGAATAAATGAGCAATGATGTGAATGAATTCATTACAACACTAGAATAGAGAACCCAGACAAGGGAGCTCAAAGCGAGAAGAACAAGGAGCCACTCATAGACACATCCAAACATGCATGACCACCATTGTTGATCAGGGAAAATATAGAACAAATACATGCAAATATAGGCCTAAAAAAGAAGGAAGTAGTACCCAAAGCAAATCCAAAAACAAGGGGCCAAAGGAAATGTGAAGAAGGGTCACCAAGCAAGAGTAAAAAAGAACATGGGCCAACCGAAAAAAAAGGAAGTTGAAATAGAGCAAGGACAGAAAGCTAGGAAGGAACTGGTACGAACCTTATTCAAGTATCTAAACCAAACCCAGTTGTTGTAGGAGAAAGTCCAAGGTGATTAGGTTAGATCACCAATAGAGTGATCAAAGAACAACAACCACTTTATAGAATCAATCGGTTGCACTATCTAATTAGCTGGGACAAGAAGATGAAAAACTTTCATTCTCTTTTGTGAACGATCCAAGTAATATTCTCATGTCTTCAAGCCTTTCTCTATATGTGCACACAAATTAGAAGTCAACCTTCCTCAAATCAAGATAAGCATACAAATATGAATTATAATAAGCATGCAAAGTGGTTACATAAATTCATAATGAACTGATTCTAACTAACATCAAGCAATTAGTTCAACCTCAAGTCATAAAATTGGAACAAGTAACTAAACATGTTGCATAATGATTTTGGGGGGATAGGGGTCGGGAAGAGAGATATTCATAAGTTAATAAAATTTGAACAGCAATGGAAACATATATTTGATTGATGTTGTTGACACCTTCATCACTTGAGTCTAAGTTCCTGCTACTTGGACCACTTATCAGCTTATACTCCACCTACAATGTCCAACTTTACTATGGCTTAGAAAGCTAAGAGATGTTTTAACCCAACCTCAAACTCAGAAGCCAAACTCATAACTAGGAAGCTCTAATGAGGGGAAAGCAATAAAAATCTAGGGCAATTCCTTGGGAATATACTTATTTTAACTAGTAGTGCCTCTTCTCCCAACACATAATTTCTATTTATACTATGAGAAGGTAGTTAAATTAGCGGGGGCTGAAGATCATGCATTTACACGTGTATGCACTCCACAATATTCGCTCAGGTGTGTGCATTTTGCACATATATTATTTTTTTGGGCCATTTTGGAGGCACTCATGGATTTTATGGAGGAGCCCAACGAATGGTACACAAGTTTCCTTAAGGAAAGTTGTTTGTATCAATGTATGGGCTCAAAAATATATAAAATGTCCATAAGGATAATGGAAAAATCATGAATGAGTGGCCAATGAAGCATCATTGATCAAAGGTGATCAAATGAAGTTATAATAGATTCCCCTTGATGTATAAGGTTAGAATGGAAGTTGATGGCCAAAATACATTATAATAGTTTAGAGGAATCTGAAAGGTGAACCCAAGAGGAGTCCAGTAGATCGAGGATCTAAAAGGTACCTCAAACAAAAACCAAAGTATAAGATGACTCTCTTCCCCAAGGTGGGCATACCCATGCTCGGGTGGAGAATAGGCATGGTTGTTACTCAAGTACACTACGTATCTATGTCTTCTTTCTATAGAGACTCCCAATAGTGTTTCCACGCATCCCCATTCCATTGTTTGAGCTGAGAGAGACTAGATCACCAGGTGGAATGATTCGATGTACATGTTAAGGGAAGTGGCAGTCACCAATCCCTTACTGATTTCTTTCCCTAATGGGTTGAATAGTTAATATGCATAAAGGACCACCCATACAATGGGACCAACTTTTGACATGATCCCTAGGTAGTCCTATCCCTAAATCCCAACAGGGAGACATAAGTTAGGATAATATTTTGTTTTCAAAATATATTATATTTTTTTATGTTTTTAAATATTTAAATTTTATGAATTTTATAGGTATATAATTTTTTTGACGTGTAATGTCTTTAACACGTAAATTCTGATTATATAAATGGAGACCCAGTTTGATTAGATGAGTTTCGTAGGAACCAACATCGAGTTAATGACAAGGACTAGCCAACTGGAGGAGCAGATACCATGGATATTGCCAAAGTGCTCCACTAGGTACAAGGGAACCTCGATAGTTTGACCGCCAAGGTGCCCATGACCCACACTGAGGATCTCCCGAAGTGGCTCTAGAGACATGTAGTGGGAGTACCACATTCGTGTGTATGACTCCTATGGTGAGTGACCACAACTATTATGTGTTATCATGGAGTTCATGCATAGTCAGATCCTCGGGAGCAGTCCCCATTGTATTCATTTTTTTTAACAGTGGACATGAAATCACATTGTATCGTCAGAGGCTATATAGCCTAATTTTGTATACTGACATTGTATATATTTGGACAAGACGAGGATACATATATATATAATCTTACCTATTTGTGAAAAAAAATTATGTGATTGTTATGTCGTGATTATTTACATGCATGCTTTGATTATTTTTGATGTGAAAAATGCCAATCTAAAACAAAATTAGCTAATGAATTAGTTGATTCATTAAATATTCTTGGTACATCAACATATGTAATGAATTTAAAGTAATGCTCAAGAAGTCTCACCCATAGATACTTTCATAGAAGTGTAAGATCATGTGCACCATGCATGTTATTCAATTACGACACTTCTAGTTGTGAATCCAAGTATAGAATCATCTGTTATATACTAAATGCAATGCCTTCTAAAAGGAGTTCAATGAGTACAATGTACTCGACAACATTATTGGTTGCAAGACCAAGGCAAATTTCGCTTTAGTTCACAAGCTAGCTTATGGGAGAGTAAACCACCTAAGATCTGGAAGCAATGTTTTGAGTGCATTGACTGGCATTGTTTCTTGAATCCTACAAATACATGTGCATTCGATGACATCTGCTAATGAACCACAAACCATGATAACCAAAGACTAAAAATCATAATAAAATAAAACCAAAGCAACCTAAATTAGATACAACATGTACAAGGGATCACGAGGCATTATTTCCTATACATGACGCTTTCCCTAGGTTCCTACCATTGAATTTATCACCAAAGAAGGATTGTATGACATACCTTTATATTTCGCTTCCTTATATCTCTATTGTCCCTGCTTTGCTCCGGTGCTCTTGTGAGATCAGATCTGTAATGACACAAACCGACCAAAGTGAAAGCAATAATTGTAGATTCAATGGAGACCTAGACATGTGATCAAGGAGTCATGTAATAAAATGCTAACGATTTTATGGGAAAGAGACATGCCACTATATTATATAATGTGGAAGAAAGATACAACCATATGCCTTGATGTTGTCAGGTTCCTTCCAACAGTTCCTTGCTTCCCACACACTTCTTGCTCCAATGGATTATGAGACTGTGTATCTGATAACAACTCATAATATATCTTGACAAAGCAAAGCTCAAAGCCAATACAAATTTCCCAAGCTCAATCCAACTAAATTTCTCCATGAGAGTTGCTCTCCTTTTATAAGCTGAAGAGGATAAGGTGAGGAGGTTAGGATGATCCCACTAAATCATGAAAGCGAGTAAGATCCAAATCGTTCGGAGCCCACCTCACCATAGAAGCTTCTCCTTCTAGAAGCATCGAGAAGACGCTCATTTTTCCCACGTACAAGAATTTCCACACCCTACCTATAGTGCAGCCTGCAAAAACCAGGAATTTCCTCACCCTGGCTACAGTGCAGCCTGCGGAAACCAGAAATTTCCTCACCCTGGCTATAGTGCAGCCTGCAGAAACTAGGAATTTCCTCACCCTGGCTATAGTGCAGCCTGCGGAAACCAGGAATTTCCTCACCTTGGCTATAGTGCAGCCTACAGAAACCAGGAATTTCCTCACCCTGGCTATAGTGTAGCCTGCAGAAATCCTCTTTAATAGGGTTTTTACAAAGGAAAATACAACTTCTTCTCTCAGTAAAAGTTCTTCTCCCTTCATTCTCAAGGAATTCAGGCCATTGAGCCCTCTGAAGGCAACAGATAGGTTTACACCATTAATGGTCATAAGGGTGAAAAAAATAACGTGTAACAGAGAGCCCCCCAAAGTAAGAAGTTAGAACAGAGTGATAGATGAAATACTTTGTCGAGTGTGTGTAGGGAACAAAGAACACATCAGTCAGAAACCTACCAACAAATAAGGAAATACAGTACAATAATATATCATCACTGAGGTAGGCATTCCCATACTCAGAATACAAATGACTCAAAGCATAAATGTCGACATGCAAAGATCCATGTCAAGTAAGACATGTCATGGCCACCAAACGTACACTGTGGATCCATGCCATTATGACTCAAATCTGAACATAGCCACCAAAAATACACTGTGGATCTATGTGTGAAAGACTCAAATTTGAACATAGCCACGAGACATACAATGTGGATCTATGCAACAATACAAAATGAATACACTCCAACGCAACCTGAATCTGTGAGAAAAGATTCAGGGTCTTCATCTCCACCACTCTATAGTATAAATCTAACCATGTGAATACATGTGCTGAAGTCGAACATGGTAGAAACCATTTGATTACCGGTCATTAATGAATACCGTTAACAAGTGTGATGGAAATCACTATTAATGTGAATGACTTCCAAGGTACACTAGTACAATCCAACGAATGTGAATCAATGAGCTGAAGTCGAACACTAGACGAAATCTCTCGATCAAGGGTCGATAATGAAAACCCACTGTCGAAAGCAAGGAAACCTACCATTGAGGCATGCAAGTTCCAAGGTACCAATTAGTTTCTAAGTCTAATTCCTGGATAATGAGTTGAAGTCGACAAGAAAAGACTCATCACAGGAGGGCCTTAATGTATCCCCCATCAATGACACGAAACAGGTAACAAGATTTGAAGTAGATCAGAGTAACAAGTGATTCAGGACTGACTCAGGGATGGCCAATGCAATAGAAGGCTTAAAGACTGTAGAAATGGACGACGCAATAGAAGGATTTCTAGGTTGAACTTCTTTTTGAACATATTGATGACACGACAACTGTCTTGGAAAATATCGACTCAACAACAGGGATCACAGACCAATTTGTAATCTTAGAAAGGGGTATGATCAAGAGACAAGCAGATTTTCCAACCTAGACACAAATCAAGTGAAAGGGTGTCATGTTCAAAAGAGACTCTTCCATAGAATACAGGTTTAGATACATTTCTTTTCCATTTTCCCCCCCACCATTGTTGGCGAGTACCTCTTTATTTTTACACAAGCTTGAGGAGGATAACATATGCTTGTAATGTAAGCTCATCCTTCAGATAAGTCCTTCAAAGTATGTTTAACAAACCCAAAGAATGAGTGGTTTGGTCCCATATGGGCCTTTCGATGTTTGTTTTACGAGTCTAAAGAAAGAAAACTCATGGGTTTTTTATATTTAGAGAGTTTGAAAAAACACTTAAAGAGAACTCTCTCAATTCCTTTTTCATAAAGTAGTCTGATGAGACCGAAAAAGAGGTAAACTATCTCTCAACATACGTGCTTTCTAATACTTTAACGAGCGTGAAAAGAACAAGATCGCTCGACAATCTTTTCATGTTTAAAGAGTCTGAAAAGAGCTTAAAGGGAACTCCAAGGGGTTCCTTTTTTGTATAACCTTTACGAGTCTGAAAAAGTGATAAAAGTATACTCGGTTACATTCTCATGTATTTACGAGCATGAGAAAGAACAAAGACTAAGCTCGGCAACTTATTCTCATGTATTTACGAGCATGAGAAAGAACAAAGACTAAGCTTGGGATTGTTTTCATTTTTACGCAAGCTTTAAAACAAAACAAAATTATGCTAGGGATGGATTTCATTTTTACACAAGCTTAAAACTAGCCAAAAACTATGCTTGGAACTGGTTTCATTTTTACACAAGATCAAACCAGAGGAAACTATGCTTGTGACTTCTCAATGCATGGTTCACAGATTCTTATGGTTGGTACTTAGCCCCCATCTTAAGAATCTAGCGGTTTAACTTCAGCATGAAGTCCAAAGGCTGAAAGCATTGCCCCCCCAAGCTTCGTTTCGTTCAACTGCAAAAGTGAATGAAATGAAGCTTCAAATACTAGACGAAGGACTTGACTCAAACAGAGAGGGGGAAAACTATTTCATTTTTAAATGAGCTTGACACAGGAACAAGAACTATGCTCGAGAATCCAGGTTAAATTCCCAGACCTCCATTTCATTTTTTAACGAGCTTGACACAGAAACAAGAACTATGCTCGTAAGCTCTGTTTCATTTTTTAACGAGGTTTCTATAGAGATGCGAAAACTATCCTCATAGCTAGTTTCATTTTTTAATGAGCTTGAAATCAGAAAACCATGCTCAACGTTGGTTTCATTTTTTAACGAGCTTGAAATAAAAAAAGCATGCTCAAAGACTCTCTTCGTGATCATGGCTTCCAAGAGGACAATGCTCCGAAAGGACACCATGTCAAAGGATAAAACTCAGTCATGGCTTCCAAGAGATCTTCACTTGATGGAATAAACACACTCTAGAAGGAACACATATCGAGGATCGCGATAGGGATAAGGAGATCATGCTATAAAAGCCCTATCGAAGAAATCACCATGTCGACCACTGGATCTAATTCATCAGAAGCCGAAGTCATGGGAGACAACGCCACATAATTGACCTGTGGCAGGGACGATACTGTCTGCATATAAGAAACCTATAGGGAGGTCATTGAGGTGAAGTCAGGACCAAAAAACGAAAGTTGATCAATGTTCACAATTCTTCCATTGTGCGGGAAAGATATCACATGAAAAAGAGTGGACACAATAGCTTTCATGGCATAGACATAATCTCGCCCAAGGAGTAAAGCAAATCCAAGGGATCTAGGACTACCATGACATCAATAAAGACAATTTTCCCTCCCAAAGTTACATGAAACTGAGGAAGGGTCCCTAAAGGTTGACTGGTTCTTCTGTTAAAAGCTAATAGATTTTGCGTAACTGGCACAAGCTGAGGACAACCCAAAGCTTGCCAAGAAAGAGAGGACAAAATACTAACGGACGCACCTTCATATATCAACGTCTGAGTAACGTCCTGACCACAAACTTGTATTGTAATCTGGAAAGGAATGTGAGAGGGAAGATGAGGTCCAGTTAGCACACCCCAATTAAAAAGGATGGTCTCATTACTTGGAGGAGATTCCATGGGAGGAGGAATGCCCCTCGGCATGGTAGATTCTATATCAACAAGAAAAACGTGGGCAGTATCAGGTTTACTCTCGAGCGAGAGAGTAGGATCGACTAATAATGACATCAGATCAACCACTTGGGTTGCATTCTCCAAGGGGAGAATGGGGCCGATGGGTGGAAACGGATCGACCGCTTGGGTTTCACTCTCTGGTGGGAGAGTGGGATTGACTGAGGATGGGATCAGATCAACCACTTTGTCAACTGGTTCAACTAAGGACGTGACCAGATTGACGACATGATCAACCGGATTGACCGACGAAGGGGTCGAATTGATCATTTCATCAACTACAGGGGGGTTGAGAGAAAGCTTGTGATAAGCAGTTGGCAGTTGAGGCTGGGGGATAGTCATGTCTTCTAGAAATTTTGAAGCTTCGTCCATACAAGGGCAAAGGTGAGTTAGATGATTCCCTTTGCATAACATACACAAGAACTTGACTCTACTTTTCTTCTTCCCAACGTTATCTTGACTAGTTGATGGGAGGTCATCAACATGTTGTTCAGAGGCTGACGACATGGGTTGGCGAGGGTGTGTAGACCATACTTCTATAACCTTGGATAGACCAGGGCAATCCTTAAGAAGATGACTACCCTTACAAATCCTGCAAGGGTACTTGGGCTTACGGGTTTTTTGGATGATCTCGGCATCATCAACACTCCTAGCACGATTAACAATAACTGGTTTCTTTCCAACATGTCCGTGAGCGGTTGGAAGTTTGGACCCTTGTTTATTTTTCTTCTTCTTATTCTTTCGTTTCTTCTTCTTCTTATCCACCGGGTTACCAACTTCAGATCTTTCACTCAATGAAGAAGATGAAATGGAATAATACCTTGCAAGTGAAGAAGGTGAAGAAGATCTTACCGGTGAAGACGGTGAAGGATCAACATGAGGTTGATGTTCTTGGGGGGAACTGCTTACGACTGAAGCACTTACTGCATTCATAATTACCTGAGTGGAAAACAACCATACCGGTAATCCAATTATCAGACCTGGAAGGCTCAAAGTAGCGATGTGAGGAGGACCAATGTTTCCGTAAGAAGGAAAAACAAAAGGTTCCCTTGGAAAAGGGGTTCCTTCATTGGTTTTTCCGGGAACTGATGCCATTAAATAAAAATCCAGCCTAGAGTCTGCCAGGGAGAACAAACAACACACGCTAAAAATCTAGTAAGCAAGCAAGCAAACAAAACCTTCTCACAATGAGCACACTAGTTGGTGATGAAATACAACATCGCGGGAACAATTTAAGAAGGGGTTGAGATAGAGCGAGTGGAAAAGTTACGTTGACGACCTGCTTAATAGACTTACGCCTTGGTGCAAGCTCCCACACATAATCGTGGGTATACCCTCCAAGGATTCCGAGTGAGTTTGGCCAACGTCGATTCCAGGTACCATGAAGACTTTCCCCTCCACAGTCACCTCGTGTAAAGAACCTAGAGAGATAGGCCACTAAGGTTACCAATTACTACAGTGATGCCTAGGGAAACAGTCGACAGTTCGATCAACGCACAAAGGCAGGGTATCTAGCCCGAAATCAATTTGAAAGGCTTCCACTCATCATTGTGGGTATACCTTTAAGTGACCCTCATAATACGCGCAATCTCTACACCAAGACCAACAAAGCAGGGTGAGTAACTCTGCCAGTCTCGATGTGACCTCTTGATTGACCCTTATGTGAGAAGGGCTTCCCAGGACAAAATGTAATAAATGGATTTACCGCTCCCTAACTCAAGATCCTATGTTTGTTTGCAGCTTTGGAAAGTTATCTTTCACACGTATTCCAAAGCCCTACAACTAATATAATGTAGGTTTGCTACCAGAAAATATAAAA
>SNQJ01S0145420.1:0-12935 GCA_010110895.2 Picea sitchensis | reverse complement strand
CTCAATCTAATGTAAAGCAAGAAATTAAATTTTTTTGTTTTAAAGATAGCTAAAAGCAATAGCAGATCTATATAAAGCAAAGCAACCCAAACAAATTTTCTCTTTTAACACGAATTATTCAATAAAAGAAAAAGAAGTTCTTTCACCAAACAATTCTAAAGAAAAACGATGCTTTGTAACTGAAAGACACTCAAAGCAAGAGACAAAATCTTTCAAAAGCAAACAAAACAAAAATAAGGCAAGGATGGCTGAAAGAATATTCAAATTTGTCAAGTAGACTGTAAACAGATCATAATCAAACCCAAAAATTCACCCCAAAACCAAATCCAAGGTCCAGGTAAGGAAAAAACATCAAAAATCAATTTTTTCACAATTTCCGCAGGTTGTAGACTAACACAGTGCGGAAATCCCTGATTTTCGCAGACCAGAAAATGGTAGGGTGCGGAGTTTCTGCACTGGTCTAAACAGGTAGGGTGCGGATATCCTTGGTCACCGCACTGTCCCTCAAAGCAGGGTGCAGAAATCAAACACAAATGGAAAAAGTTAAAAATTAAGAAGGATTTCCAGTTAATTTAAACAGTCAAAGAATCAAGATGGATCTCCTAGTGACTCAGAAAACAGAAACCAAGCAATCCAAGCAAGAAAGCAAGACAAACTAGGAAAACAATCTGATCCCCAGCGGAGTCGCCAATTTTGTTATTGGATAAATTGGTGAATGCGGACATAAACTAATCTCCCTAGATCCACCTGGATCTAGAACAAAACAAGACAAGACATGACACTTTCCCTAGGTTGCTACCATTGAATTTATCACCGAAGAAGGATTGTATGACATACCTTTATATATCACTTCCTTATATCTCTGTTGTCCCTGCTTCACTTCGGTGCTCTTATGAGATCAGATATGTAATGACACAAACTGACCAAAGTGAAAGCAATAATTGTAGATTCAATGGAGACCTAGACATGTGATCAAGGAGTCATGTAATAAAATGATAATGATTTTATGGGAAAGAGACATGCCACTGTATTATATAATGTGGAAGAAATATACAACCAGATGCCTTGATGTCGTCAAGTTCCTTCCAACAGTTCCTTGTTTCCCACACACTTCTTGCTCCAATGGATTCTCAGACTGTGTATTTGATAGCTACTCACAATATATCTTGACAAAGCAAAGCTCAAAGCCAATACAAATTTCCCAAGCTCAATCCAACTAAATTTCTCCATGAGAGTTCCTCTCCTTTTATAAGATGAAGGGGATAAGATGAGGAGGTTAGGATGATCCCACTAAATCATGAAAGCGAGTAAGATCCAAACCATTCGGAGGCCACCTCACCATAGAAGCTTCTCTTTCTATAAGCATCGAGAAGACACTCGTTTTTCCCACGTACAGGAATTTCCGCACCCTAGCTATAGTGCAGCCTGCGGAAACCAGGAATTTCCTCACCTTGGCTATAGTACAACTTGCAGAAACCAAGAATTTCCTCACCCTGGCTATAGTGCAGCCTGCAGAAACCAGAAATTTCCTCACCTTGGCTATAGTGCAGCCTACGAAAATCCTCTTTAATAGGGTTTTTACAAAGGAAAATACAACTTCTTCTCTCAGTAAAATTTCTTCTCCCTTCATTCTTCAGGAATTCATGCCATTGACCCCTATGAAGGCAACATATAGGTTTACACCATTAATGGTCATAAGGGTGACGAAAATAATGTGTAACAAGTTTCCTCATGAGTCAGGCTTCAACATAAGACTAGTTCAACCCCTTAACAATATGGTGTCATTAATAACAAGGTATGTCTTCCCTCGATGGAGGATGCATTAACATTCATTGTGAGATAAATGAGAAGGGAGCTTTTGAGTATGGAGATACACGAGGATGTCACCATACAAGGATCACTAAAGGAAATAAGGAATAAGTCCTCATCTCGAAATGACTCATTTTCAACAAGATCCTCATTGTCTTGAGGTAGCTTCGACATAAGCTCAACAAATGCTGAGGACTTCTTCAATTTGTAAGATGTGAGTTCTAAATCAAATTATTACATAATTATAATCTGTTTGGAATATTTACCCCCGATTATTCATTGGGTTAAGATATATTGCATAGAATTAGTATATGCAATAATTATCATTTTTCAAAGGAGTATATAATGTTGAAATCTATAGATAGCATGAACTATCGTCGAGGCCAACTTCTCCACATGGGAATAATGCAATTTGGGTCTAACATGCCCTTTCTTAAGGTAATGAATCACATGCTCTTAATGTGATCCATCCTTCTAAACCAATACCGTACCAATGGTTGATTCGAATGCCACAAGATACAATAAGAAGTCTTTGTTGTAGTTAGGTTGTAATAAACCTCAATAGATATATGATAAGATAAACAATTAAGCTTGAGTATAAACCATTAACTTCAAAACAACCAAAACATTCACACCATAAAAATAAATATAAACCCGTAAGTAGTAAACCTTGATAGATGTAGAATAAATATAAACCCTTAAGCTTGGGAATAAACCCTTAGCTTAAAAAAAAAACAATTGCATTCACACCATAAACAACACAAGAATATAAAGAAGAACCCTCGAGGCAGGGTAACAACATCAATTACTCCTTATGCAAAAAATCAATCCACAAGCCATGCTTGCTACAATACAAACAATCAAACATCCAATATGTCGTAATACATTGATATTCACGTGTATTTATAATTTCTCATGAGTATCCATACAGATCTATACCAACTACCCCTTATTATCATATTATTTCCTCTAACTACATATTGGGCCCGTTCCATTATCATGGCTACATTATCTCTGTTATCCCATTGGGTAGCTCTCTAGATACCCCATATTGTCCTCCCTAGGTACAATACATTCATCCCCCTTCGCATGTTTTGTGCATGAAACATGGAAAGATGCCATAAAATATGATATGGTTGGTGATGTAGTCAATTGGTACCATGCATGAGCATCCATCCATCCTAGTGAAATGTGGACACGGGGTTCAGTCATGTCCTTTTCTCCTTAATCTCGATTCAGGTTGCTCTTTGGGTTCCATGTTGTCGATATTCCACTCTGGTATCTTTAGACACTGCTTTTAGTCCTCCACGTGCCTTCATACTAGTTGCTTTTATGGTTCCATGTTGGTCTAAAATAAGTTTTTTTATGCTCGTGCCCTTGCCTTAATGATTGTTGTTTCTCAAGGTAGTGCGGGTGGTGATATACAACAAATTTGGTTATTATTTCTTTAGTTTTTTACACTTCAACATGTGGGTTATGTAGCTCCTTAGATTCTTCTACGTTTTTATGCCCTTACTAGGGCTTTTCTTTATGTGTCTCTATAGATTCTTCTTCTTATTCCACCTCATACTCTTCACTTAATGTGTCACTAGGCACTTCAATTTATTTCCCTGCAAAAAATTCTTCACATGCCACTTTGAGCCCTTCCTGTTTAGTAAGAGAAATATCATGCAATGTAATTTTGTTTTTCTTCAATCGAGTCCACCCAAAGATACCCCCAAAACAATATTTCATCATCCATATCTATAGCATGAAAATATAAATGCAACACATTTATCCATTGTAATCTTTGAATCTTTAAAAATTTGAGCATTCTCATCCTCAACCTATGTGCTTTGAATATACGTTGCGATGACTTGCAACCTTTTAGAAAAGTTAACATTGATGAAATTATGCTTGCTACTAGTGTTGATAGAAATGATAACAATTTCTTGTTGAATACATCCATTAACCTGTATATGAAGCTTGTGCAGGGAAATAAAGCCTTAGTTCTTTATTTATCATTCTTCATCACATAGTACCACATGTCTAAGTGCCCTAGCCTTGCCATGGTTAAGCAATTGCTAGCATATGGTAGTGTTGATAAAAAAAATTGATCACCTAGGTTTCCCGCTCTTGGAAAAAAGATTGATATCAAAACAAAGAAATTTTGAACTATTATCAGTTCATAGCATAACCCTCAGTCTCAGCTTCCTCATGCATTTTACAGATTAAAAATCCGAGTATGTATGCTCAAAATATCTATGTTTTTGTCTCACTACCCAAAAAGCACTTTTTCCCCTGTGCAACATAACTAAGATCTTATTGGAACCATGAGTATATTCTCGAAACCATGTTGATTTCCTTAGAACCACACTTGCTTATCTTCTTGGAACCACGTTGATTTTCTTGGTTCTATTCTTAGCACTTGAAACTAAGTATTGACTTAGTCCCATTTTCTCGGTTCTTCATGCCATACTTAGTCTCATATTCTTTGTATGATCACCCACACCTTTCCTCCTCTCCACACTCCATTTCCCTTAGTTTTATTTCACTCCCTCTTGCGATGTGGGATCAAATCCCCTTTTTTCTTGATCTTACCCCGCATCGCATTCCCTTACTCTCTCCCCTCTCATTCTTCTCACCATGCTCCCATACTTAACCATTTTATTACTCTTTTGAACCTACACTCCTCCCCCTTACCTCTGCATCCCTTACCCCCGCACCGCATTCCCTTACTCCCTCTCCTCTCGTTCTTCTTACCATGCTCCCATAATTAACCATTTTATTACTCTTGTGGACCTACACTCTTGCAGAGATACCCCCGCATCCTCCCTTACCCAACATTCCTCTCACCCTATCCACTTTACCTCTCTTCTCTCTCATCGTTCTCCCCATTCTCCTACACTTAAACATTTTCCCCAATTTTTTATTCCTCCAACCATATCATGACACTTGGCACCCTATCCAACTATGACATGTGGCATCTTATTAGACTATGACACATGGGTTGTGACTGGGCATTGACTTTTTGTTGATTGGGCATTGACTAGATTCTTATTGGGTGATGACTAAGCATTGGTTGAGCATCAATTTTTTTATTAATTTATGAAATTTCCCAAGTCATGAAACCTACACCAAAGTATCCATAGTTTCCTTTATTCCATATGAGTACTATGGTAAAATTTTCATTATAAACACTAACCTTATCATCTCCACAATGCATTTGGGATGGAGTATTTGTAAAAAGGCGAATTTTAATCAATGGCTAGGATTGATCCACGAAATTGGATGGACGATTGTTGAGCAACGAACTTTTGGACCTCATAACACAAGATCCGAGCGTCGTCTTTGGACAAACTATACCTCGTTGGAAAGATAATTTGATGAGGAAGACAATGGAATAGATTTCAAGAAGTGAAATTGGTCATAAATCTCTAAGAAATTGAAAGGATGTTCAACTATGTTTTTGTGGTGTGCAGATAAATTTGCTTGGAACCTCAACTTCCTGAGCTTATAACTTGAGATCCAGAGCTTCAAATTGTGCTCAAGAGGACTCGTTGGAAAGTTGAGATGATGAATATTTCTCTTAGAATGGTTTCCATGGTTGAAAGGTCAAATATCTTGCTCAGAAAATTAAAACATAGTCCACTTTTGTTAAAGGCGGTCAACTTGAAAACTTGAAAATAAAGTTTATTAAATAAAGTTTGTTAAAGGAATAAGTGGGCCCTACTTGGAGGCACGAATTTCAATGACACAAGTCATTAATGAGACTTAAATGAAGAATTAATTAAAAGTGGTTTACTCCAAAAAGGAACTCTGTGGAAAATTCTAGAAAGGCAAACCCTAACTACTTCAAGAATATTTAAAGTAGATTTTAAAAGGGAAAAGGCACCATCAAGAGGTTGGCAGTCATAAGTTTCTACAGTGGTGAAGAGTCCACAAGAAGCAAAGCTCTATCTTTCCAAGATTCAGTGAACTGGCTTGCTAAAAATTTTCTCACTACATCTTCTTCCTTTTTGTTTCTTTCCATCAAATCTTCCATGTATGCATGGAGAACATGAAGATTTGGGTCCGAGAAGTTCTTTATCTAGAAATCTTAAGTCATCTTGTAACATTTTGGGTCCAAGGGAGTGAAATCCCAACTTGTTTAAAGTAGATGGAATTCATTTCAGTTCATGTAATTGTCATTGAGACCTTGTTGAGGTTGTTTCACTTCTCTTATTTCAGATCTTATTGAACTTGTCATATTGGGTTATTGTTATAAATTTATCCCACAAAGAACTATTTTGGGGAACTACATTAGTGATTTCTCAGACTTGAATTAAAAGCATGTGATTTCAAATGTATTGCCTATCAAAATATTTTTGAGTTATAATGAAGTTATCATTTAAAGTTCTTTTAAGACATGCCCATTTCTTCATCATGCAAAAGTCATAGTAGATTCAAAGTTCAGTTTATCTTACAAGAAAGACATAATGTTTGTTGAAAGGAGACTCGAAAACCTTGTAGATGCAAATCTCGACTGAAACACTTTATCCTTTCTTTTCTTTAAACAATATGATGTATGCTTGTATATAAATGTTGTACATTTTTATATACAAGTTTATTTGGAAGGTCTTTCGAGGTTTGCTGTAAAATCATATAAATAAATCTTCCAACATTTCAGCCAAAGAGGAGTACCACCTCTATAAAAACACAGGAGGATTCATATCCTCATGAGGTTATTGTTTGGATATTGACTAATCAGAACATCAACATGTAGCAACGACTCTTAAATTATAGCTTTCCCAACTTCTTCATTTCTTTTTGTGAATAAAAAGTGGATCCTTATATTAATTCCAACTGAAAGCTTACAAAAATTATCTATAGCCTATCTTCTTACACCAAAATACAATCAGTGAGTCCTTCTGGACCAGATTGACGGTCCAGATTTCCTCGGGATCAACGGTCCAGATCCTCTCTCGCATTTCATGATTTCGCATTTCATGACTTCACGGCTTGGGCAAACAACTTCTTCCATGATGCAGACTCCCAATATCCGAGTTCCTGAAATTTTCTCGCGTCCATGGGAACAGATCGATGATCCATATCTCTTTTAGTACCGACGGTCTTGATCTGTTCTCATTTTTCGCATTTCGTGATTTCGTGACTTTGGGAAACAACTGCCTTCAAGCTTTGGACTCCCGATAGCCGAGATCTCGATATTTTCTTGCGTAAGATCCATGGGACCAGATCGATGGTCCAGATCTCTTCTGATATGAATGGTCCTGATCTATTCTTGCTTATTGTGATTTCCATTTCGCGACTTTGGGAGATAACTACCGTCATGTTTTGGACTCCCGATAGCCGAGATCCTAAAATTTCCTCGCGTCAGATCCATGGGACCAGATCGATGGTCCAGATCTCTTCTGGTACCAACGGTCCTGATCTGTTCTCACTTATCGCGATTTCGCGACTTTGGGAAATAACTACCTTCATGCTTTGGACTCCCAATAGTCGAGATCCCGAAATTTTCTCATGTCAGATCCATGGGACCAGATCGACGGTCCAGATCTCTTCTGGTACCAATGGTCCTGATTTGCTCTCGCTTATCACTATTTCACATTTCATTATTTCACGAATTTGGGAAATAACTGCTTTCATGCGTTGGATTTCCGATAGTCGAGTTCCCGAAATTTCCTCGCGTCAGATCAATGGGGCCAGATCGACGGTTTAGAACTCCTTTAGCACCAGCTGTTCAGATCCACTCTCGCTTTTCGTGACTTATCAACTTTGAGAAACAACATCCATAGACCTCACAACTCCCGATTGTCAAGGTCCTGAAATCATCTGTCTATTGCTGATCATCTGCATTGATGCTAAAGATTTCCCTCTCACCCCGAATCATTTCTGACTTGGAAGGAATTATAGGTAGACAAAGGTGGCACCCCATCCAGATTGGGGCCATCCAGCTAGGCAAGCTCCTCACATTGGAGACAGAGGGGAGAGCTTTTGGACTACCTGGGATCTTGGAGAATGATCTGCTGCAGCGAGTCAAACCCTGCAATGGCTAGTTTGTCTGCAGATTTGTTTGCACTTCGCCTAATGTGTGAGGGAGTTAGAGTTAGAGAAGGTCTAATAAGAGCCTA
Organism: Picea sitchensis; assembly: GCA_010110895.2. Lineage (NCBI taxonomy): Eukaryota > Viridiplantae > Streptophyta > Pinopsida > Pinales > Pinaceae > Picea > Picea sitchensis. The sequence goes on along the minus strand of SNQJ01S0145420.1, from coordinate 5,016 downwards.
AAAGTTGTGAAGAGGGCCAAGGAGGCACCAGCTGGGAGTGATTTTCCCTGGACCTCTGCCATTCAAGATTTTTGTTGCCAAGTCAATTATGATTTTGGAGTCTCCTTCAATAATCAGACAGATGAGGTTTTGATCTAGAGCCATTTGCACCCCTTTGATGAGACCCCATATTTCTGTTGAATTGTTGGTGTCATATCCAAGATTTCCTGTAGTGAGGCTTTGAATTTGTCCCAAGCTGTTTCTTACGACCCCTCCATAGCCTGAGTGTCCTGGATTGCCTTTTGATGCGCCATCAAAATTGACCTTATGGAAGCCTAGCGGGGGGGAACCACTTAGAGGGACTGAGGGATTTTGGAACCACTTAGCGGGACTGAGGGATTTTGGAATTAGAGGGGGTTGTTGAGGAGGGGTGGAGTGTGAAAACGAGAATTCCTAGGAGTTGAGGATCGAGAGCTCACCTAGGTCAGTGGGGAAGTCTTCCTTGATCCATACATGTAGCTGAAGAGTTTCCTGGAGATGTAGGAGGATTATATTCCATAGGAGGGTAGGAGGAGATAGCTGGGAATGAAAGATTCTTCTGTTCCTCTCTTTCCATAGTTGCCACACTATGAAGCTTGGTAAGAGTTGCCAGGCTCTGTTCAAGATAGGAATTTTGAAGGGACATAAACCCCAATCCCTAATGGTGCTTATGATGTTAATTTTAACTCGTTTAGTTCTTCTCATGAGCTTAGTGGCCTGGTTCCATATGTTCTCACTGAGTAGACAGTTATTTAGGAGGTGCTCCATGGTTTTAGCCTGGTGATGGCAGAGATGGAAGATTGAGGGGCCAATGAAACCTTGTCTTTGGAGGTTGTCCCAGGTTAAGATCTTGTTCTGTAGTAGAATCCAAAGGAAAGTAGAGATTTTGGGCCAGATTTTTTATTTCCATATTGTTGTCCAGATGTTGTCTTTATGAAGGTTATGGACATTCTCCTGAAGAGTGTAGCCCTCCTTGAGTGTGAAGCTTCCATAAGGTGTTTATCCCCATCTGAGAATGTCTTGGTCTATGCTTTTCATGATTCGCCTTTGGGTCATAGCTTGTTTCCAGTGCTGCAGGTCACAGTTCATTGCCACTTGGAGTTCCTGATGAGTTGATTTCCAGCTTCGCCAGGGAGAGCCGCTAGGGGTTTCTGTCCATAGATCTGCCACTTTGACTGTGGCAAGATCTTGAATGTGATTTTCATAGGGTTGTAAATTTTCTTCCAGTCGTAGGGGTGGCATTCGCTGCTAGGATTCCGTCCAGAATAGGGCACTCTAACCATTGTGAACTTCCCAGAAAGCATGTTCCTATATGAGTGGTCAATTTTTCCAGGATGCATTCCAGATGTTGGAGCCTTGAATTTGCACTTGCATTCTTATAAGTTGACTTTGGTGCGTATTTGGGGCATATTTACGTTTCCATAGTTTTGCCCAGAGCTCTATTGGAGTTTTGAGCCATCTCCACCAAATTATTGCTCCCATGGTGCTATTTAATTTACCAGGGTCCCGGAGGCCCAGACCACTTGAAGATTTAGGCTTGCATACTTTGTACCAGCTGACTAAGGCCCATTTTTTGTTCGGGTTGTGTCCATGCCATAGAAAGTTTCTTTGGAGATTCTATATTTTCTTTATGACTGATTGGGGGGCAGCTAGGGTCGAGAAGAGGTAAGCTGGGATGGCTTGGAGGATTGACTTTAAGAGAAAGATTTTGGTTGGAAGGTTGAGGGAGTGAAAGCTCCAGTTGCTGAGATAGTTGGTGATGGAGAGTAGGAGAGAGTCCCATGAGATGTTTCCGGCTGCTGAGTCAGAAAGAGGGAGTCCCAGGTAGCGAGAGGGCAGAGTGCAAATAGGGGTATTCATAATTTGAGAAAGGTGATGTTGGATTGCCAAAGGAGTATTGAAAAATAAGAGATGCAATTTGGCCAAATTAAAGGTGGTGCCAGAGGCTTCACTGAAATCAGAGAGGATGGAGCTTAGTTTGATTGCTTCTTGTGCGGTGGGGGTATTCATTAGTAGTGTGTCATCAACAAATTGGCTATGGGAGGCTGTCGGTTGTAATCTGTGAAGAAGGAGGCCTTTGAGGGATCCATTTTAAATTGAGGCCTTGATATAGCGTCCTAGTCCTTCAGCCATTATGACAAAAAGAAAAGGAGAGAGAGGGTCGCCTTGCCTTATCCCTCTTAAGGGGGAGAAGGGTTGAGAGGGAACACCATTGATGAGGATTGAGAAGAAGGTTGAGGAAATGAGGTTCATTATCCAAGAGACCCAATCCCTATTGAAACCGAAAGCCGATAGGAGCGCTTTCATATATTGCCAGCTAAATTTGTCAAAAACTTTTGAAAGGTCAAGTTTTAGAAGCATACCTGGAGTGCGAGTGCTTTTGAGTGAGTGAATGATTTCATGGACAAGAATGACACTATACATGATTTGCCTTCCTTAAACATATCATGATTTCTCCTTGGAGATGATGAAGGGTAGAATTGGATTGATTCTTAGAGCTATGACCTTGGAAATGATTTTTTAGATCATGTTGCAAAGAGCTATGGGTGTGTAGTTCCTTGGGTTTGTGACTCTTTCTTCTTTGGGTACTAGGGTGAGGAAAGTGGCATTTAGTGCTGGAAGAACTTTGTCTGAGCTACGTGATTCATTGCTCTCCCCATAACGACTTCCTTTCTTTTATGTATTCTTCAATACTAGGACCATTTGATTTTCCTATAAATGGCATCTTGCTTGCTATAATTCAAAAAATAGAAAAAGGGTTTTGAAGAAATAACTTACTTTCCAATGGAGCTCCTTTATGTGGCTAATGTTTTAAGGCACCAAATTTAAAATGATCATCACTTCAATGATACTTCTCTGATTATATATTATGATAACAATTATGAAATGCCATAACCACTCTACATCTGCTTGTACTCGTTTAACTAAAATCTGGTCACTCTATCAATATCTATATGATCCATAATCTGGGACTCCAAGTTGGACATTTTTTTAACTTGGGGTGTTTTTTTGAGATAGACTTAGATCTATAGTTAGTTTCTTTGGATTATGCATAGAAAGTTTTAGAAAGTGAATTGAGTGCTACCGTCCTCTATTTTCTATGAAAAAACTACAAAAGAAAAAAAAAATCTTCCACTTTGTGCCCAGGAAAGAGCTATGATATCACTTGTATTAAGCCTCAATAGATATAAGATAAGATAAACTCTCAAGCTTGAGAATAAATCCTTAACTTCAAAAATGCCAAAACATTCATGCCATAAAAATAAATATAAACCCTTAAGTAGTGTACCTTGATAGATATAAGACGAATGTAAACCCTTAACTTTAGAAATACCAGATGCATTCACACCATAAACAACAAAAAAATATAGAGAAGAACCCTTAAGGTAGGTCAACACCATCAATTACTCGTGATGGAAGGAATCACTCCACGAGTCCTACTTGCCACAATAGAACTATTCCAACATCCAACATGTCTCATTATAATGATACTCACTTGTATTTATACTTTCTCATGAGAATTCCCAGGGGTCTTTTTGTAATCAGGTGGATTCAATAGCGGGGCAGACATGAGATCCTTTTACAATGATTCAAATGATTGTTGCACTTAATCGTCCCACATAAACGAGACTCCCTTCTTTAAATTTTGCATGAAACCTTGAATGGGTCAACCATTATCCTGTACTTGGTGTTGTAACATAAGTTAAAATTCAAAATAAAAATTCACAATTTCATCTTTTATTTGAATAAATTTTAGAAATAGTTCAGTTTCAGATAATGTTAGGATTAATTTTATTTTTTGTGTTTCTTTTTTACCTTAAAGTTTTTTGCATATGGCTTGCAGGTTTAATCGTGATCCTACAATTCATGATAGGATATTTAGACACTTAGGAGTTAGTTAAGATATAGTTGGTCTAATGTGTCGTTGGGTAAAAGTGTGTTTCTTTAATATGCATTAGTATGCATTTGTAGTTAGGAAATCTGACGGTCATGATATGTTCCTGACATAGAGTTATCCGACGATTCATATTCTCCTCGATCTTAATGACTACATTGATCTGTGGCTTAACACCTGATTGTTCCATGATTTCTATTTAAAGAGCATGGAGGGTCATTTGACGATGATCGATTGTGAGAAAATCTCTTGTAAAATCGCTCTGTCATCTTTTTATTTTGCATTAATAAACTGCTCCAAGTGGCCGCATTGGCTGGGGCCGTGGATGTTTCCTCGTAGGGGTTTTACCACATCAAAACATCAACGTGTTGATCTTTGATCTGGTTGTGTGAGTGGTTACTGAAGGTGTTAATCCTATTTTGGAACATGTGTTGTCGAACATGCGATTAGAGCCTATTTGAAGACCCACTCTCGTGGTAGATTGAGATCGTGAAGCCGAGTTGCATCATCTCCGGTTTCTGCCATTTCCATACATTTCCGGGCTGAGAGGACTATTCCATTGCATATGGAGGACTTGTTTCAGTCAAAAATGTTTTTCGTTTCACTCGAAAAAGTTTATGTTTTCCCAAGATACGACCATTTCAGTCAGATCTGGAGGTATAAAGCCTGAATACGCCCTTTTTAATTTTTTGCAGAGTATTATTTCGGTTTTATATTGTTTGTTTCCAGGTTGCTACTCTTTTAGAGTTGCGTATGCTCTTTTCCCTACACCCTGTGCGATCTCGGAAAATCAAAAACATATATGAAACTGTGCATTTTCCGAGTAAGCTAACCGAGATCTAACCCTTGTTGTCATCGAGAAGTGAATATTTTTTCTTGTTTGAAAATAGTTTTTTTTTTAGCACGCTCTCCAAGGTTTTCTTCCACAACAACAACAACAAAAACCCCAATCCTCTTGCCAAACAATACAATATGTTTTGCTAGCTCACTTGGTTAAAAGTTGTCGTATTAAGTAAGAGGTCTTGAGTTCAACTCTCTATTTTTGTTACCTTTTTTGAAAAAGTTGATGCTCCATCGTAAAGTGTATTTCACTTCAAGTAAAA
>SNQJ01S0145419.1:16161-39046 GCA_010110895.2 Picea sitchensis | reverse complement strand
ATATATATAGTTATATTATATATATTATATAGTTATATTATATATATTATATAAAGGAAGAAGTTTTTTTCTTTAGATGGCATAGAGTTTGGGGTTAAGAGGCTTGCAAATGGGAAAGCTAAGGAAATTGAAGGCTACCAAGTTGAAATTTTTAAAATCGAAGGGTCAATCCTTATCTCTCACATACACAAGCTCTTCAATTTAGCAGTCAAGCAGGGCTTCCCTAAACCTTGGATGCAAATCCTCATTGTTCCTATTTTTAAAAATGGGGATAGAAACATTCCCTCTAATTATAGGACCATTATGTTTAGCCCGATTTTAGTTAAGCTTTATGGAATTATTTTGGAAAAGAAGATTATCCTTTGGCTAGAATGTCACGGTAAAAGAGCTAAAGGCCAGGTCGGGTTTAGGAGATATCATTCAACCGTGGACCATCTTGTTACCTTTAGGATCATTGCAAAGGAGTTCCACAATACTAAAACCAATCTTTTTTGTTGTTTTGTTGACTTTAGAAAAGCTTTTGACATGGTTCCTAGGAAAAAATTTGGAATAGGTTGGAAGAGATAAAAGTGCTTCTCGAGATGAGGGTTGTTGCAATAAGGATGTATGAGAACATTATTGCTAAGTTTAAAAACACTGAGAGCTGGTTAAAAGAGATTAACTGCAATATCAGAGTCAAGCAAGGTTGTCCCTTGTCCCCTACCCTTTTTGGCATATACATTGACAAGTTAGAAGATTGCTTGGAAAAAGCAGGTTGTGTTGGTCCTACTCTCACTGGTATAGTCATCAATATTCTTCTTTATGCCGATGATATCATTCTTATGGCAAGGAGTCCCCATGATTTTGAAAACCAACTAAGAATCCTCAAGGATTTTTGCTCCAATATGGGTATGACTGTTAATATTGATAAGACTAAGGTCATGATTATTAAATCCAATAAAATCCCTTATGATACATTCGTATATGACAACAACAACTTGGAGGAAACGACTTCATAGAAATATCTTGGAATTGATATTCACCACAAGATCAATTTGAATTATAGCATTGAGAAAATGAATGTTGACTACAACAACTTGGAGGAAGTGACTTCATACAAATATCTTGGAATTGATATTCACCACAAGGTCAATTGGAATTATAGCATTGAGAAAATGAATATTGGGGGATGGAAAGCTTATTATGGGCTTGAAAACAATTGTAAATCAACTGATCTTTGGAGTTGGGATAAAAAGAAACTCCTCTTTGAGACTCTTGTTACACCTATTATTCTTTATGGATGTGAAGTTTGAGAGGCTAGTATCTCGTGAATCTTGGAGAAAAGATAGAGCAAATACAAAAGAAATTTATAACCTATAATCTCAAAGATAAAGGAAATCGGCCCTATCCTTCCTCCTCTTAGAAACAAGTCTCTCCCCCATTGAGAAATGGTATGATAGTCCTAATGTATAAAGAACAAAGTTAAATGACATGGAAAACCAGAGAGGCTTCCTAAAATTTACTTCAAAAATGAGTCCTTAACCATCTGGAAGCTCTTAGCGAGGATGGCATGGAGTGATGCAGTCTTGGATAAACTATTGGGAATCATGAAAGACACCAGCTGGAAATAAAGATACTATTAAAAGCGTCAAATCAAAATTTAAGGAGAAAATGGTGTGATAAAGGACTAGAGGAAAAAAGAAAATTAGGTATTATAAAGATGTAATCAAGAGCCTAATCTAGAATGGAAATTATCTACCTATTTTGCCAAGTGTAAAGAAAAAATAAGCATTGCTAAGATAAGGAAAAATTCTCACAAGCTCCATAGTGGCCGGGCAGTCCAATTCCTAAAGCGTCATGGAGGATGAAAGAGTGTGTCACCTTTGTGACACTAAGAGGATTGAAGATGAAAATCAATTTCTCTTGAGTGTCCATTTATACCCATCAGCTAGATCTCATTTTCCAAAGATATTTGTCAGCTACCAGCCTTCCCTAGCCTATTAAATCAACACAAGTATGATGATCTTGGAAAGCTTCCTTGTGTTTTTTCAATTTTCAAAACAAAATTATCTGAGAATCACAAGTAATGCAACACCTCTTAAGGTCCGATGAATAGCTAGGTCTTAGTGGGCGTTAATCATCATCATCATCATCGGTTATATTATATAAAGTTTTAATTTTTGTTTTTATTATGAAAATTTTGTATTTTAATTTTATTTTTTAGATTTTTTTTTTTTTTTTTTTTTTTTTTTTTTTTTTTTTTTTTTTTTTTTTTTTTATTTTATAATTTTTAAATATTTTTTTGAATTTTCTTACTCTTTTGAGTTTCATTTTTGAGCATTTTTTCTTTTTTCCCCTTTACTTTTATGTTTCAAAGGATTTTTATTATTCTTTTTAAAAGTAATAATAATCTTTTTTTAATTATTGTTTTGAGGGAAATTTATTATTTTTTTTCATTTCTTTTAGTTTTTCACCTTTTTTTAAAGGTTTTTTTTTTTATTTTATTATCTTTTTAATGATTTAAATATGTTTTTCTTCATTAAAAAATTGTGAAGATTTTCTCATTTTCTTTATTTTTTTAGTGTAAATTAAAAAAAAGGTTAATGTAAATAAATTTTCAAGTGAACTTTTAGGATCCAATTTTGGGTTTTATTTGCATAGGGATTTGTTTTCAAAGCCACGGTTTCAATTAGGATGTAATTAGCTACAATTTTGGACAAACATTTTCTTTAGGTAGTGTCACTTTTTTTTTATTTAGGTGTTGATTTTTAAGTTTTTTTGAGCAACTATTTTATGTTTAAGACCAATGCTTGAAAAAGTTGTAATTTTGATGATTAGAGAAAAATGAATTGCTACTGGTAGCACTACCTTTTGATTTAGGGGTTGATTTTGAGTTTTGATCAACTATTTAATTTTTTAAGCTCATGCTTGAAAAAAGTTGTAATTGACTTTCAGTTACAACTTGATTGCTACCCAGTTGCCTGCGTTTTGATTTGGGGAGTTGATTTTCATGTTTTTATGCAAAATATGAGTATTTTGGACTAAAGTTCTCGTTTTGAGATCACATTTCGTTAAGTCAGTAACTTTGTTATTGGGATTGTTAGAGAGGAAATTCAAAACTTGCTTGACAAATTAAGACAAGGCTAGGTAGAAAGAGATAGATGATGAAATAGGGAGAAGGAGACACATTGGATCCCAAACCAACCCTAATGTTATTGTTAAGGACCCCTTTCGGTATGTTCATCCCATTCATGAAAATTGGTCGTGTTTTACAATTTCAATTCCTTAAGTGGAAAGAACATACAAGGTTTTTTTCACCCTCCTCCACCTCTACCAGTGCCTCCCAATGGACGTTAGACAATTTTGGAAGAAGCAATACAAAAATTTTGATTTTGAATACATAGCTAGATGTGTGATTAAGGTTGTTTGTCATTGATGTCAGCCCTTGAGAAAGCAAGTAGCACAAAGGTTGGAGTAATGGACCCAATAGTGTTTTGATGTAAATATGACTCATTATTTTTTGTCATGGTTGATAAAGAAGTAAAATATGGATGAACTCCAAGTGGTCCCCTTATGGTGAAAGCCCTCACGGGGAAGACACTTTGTAGATAGAAAGAACCCATGCTTAATTGTGGAATAATGAGATGAAGAGAAGTGAATTTGTCAGGGAAAAAATATCCTATATGGATATTTATTTTCATATCATTTCCGGTGGTATGATAGAGCGATCACATAATTCCTCATTGTTAGAAAGTTATGGCCATGAAGTTGGAGACCCAGGGCTTAGGTAATGGACCCAAGTTTGTTTGATAGATAGCAGTATGAGTTATAATATATTTTTTAGATAATACTACTCTATATGAATAGTACATGGCATGCCATTTACAGTGGTATGTAGAGCGTCCACATAACTCCTCTGGAGTTTGAGAGTTATGGCCTTCTGAAGTTGGAGGACCCTCATATGTCATCTAGAAACCACAAAAGGTCAAAGTAATCAAAGTGGTTTAAGAGATTTTAAAAAGGTAAATAATAAAGTGAAGTGATGAGTGTATTATAATTAAAATTGAATACAAAATAAATTATTTCAATAATAATTTTAATGGAGAAATTAGAAGTGGACCCAACCCTAAAATAAAAAGGAAAGTGGGGCCAAGTGACCTAGAAGAGATGTTTTAAAGGAAGCTACTTGGAGGTATAAATAAGAGGCAAGGCTCTCTCATTTTGTTACTTGGGCATATTGAATATATATAGGTGTATTGAGGTATACAAATGATATGAGCGAAATTCGAGAGGAAAGTGAAGGAAAGAGGCCGAAATGCAAGGAAGGATAAATTCTTTTTGATGGAAGGATAAATTCTTTGATGGTGCTTTCTAAGGTATGTTATTTTGAGTTCATCTCACCATTTAAAACTGTAACACCTTTTTTTTTTATATAATGATTCAAAAGATCCTGAAATTTTATATAAGTGAAAACATATCAAATATCTATTGTTAAGGAGGTCATCTTGTGGGTCGTTGTATTTTTGGGAGTTACACTACATGGAAAAAAGGGTTTTGTGGCCAATCACGAAACTAGTCAAAATCAGGTGTTCCAGGTAAAAACGTGTCATAAATTCTTCATAATAGCTCCAAATTGAGACAAATTGTGTTGGTTAAGTGCAGTCCTATAGTATGCTGTAACTGTTTCAGATCATTTCATCAAAAATATTTTGTCAGAGCAGCTCTGATATCACTCTCTAGAATAAGCTAAGAATTGACAAGGTATGTCATTTTCTATAACTCCTTTTTGAGAGGTTCCAAGTAGTGCCACTTGGAATAATTGTATAAAAACACTGTAGAAGAACATTATGTATCAGTTTTGAATCTTTATACATTCTGAGGAGTTCAAAGTTATGATTACTTCAAGAATTAGGGTTTGTTGACTAATCCAAAACTAGGCATGTGAGATTAAAGAAAAGTTTGATGAAAATGCTAGTCTCTTGTTTTTTAAAGTTAAGGAAGGTTTGCAAGAATGTGATTATATACACCGGGTATATTCTGAGGAGTTGCAAAAAAGATTTGGATGATGAAATTGATAAGGGCTCTTGGTTTTAGGTACATGTTGAGTACATGGTTGAGACAAGTAGTTGATGAGTTGGCACTTTTTATACATGTGTATAGTTGATAATGTTGGTACATATTGATGAGTCATAGTTGATGAGTAGTTGACACATGATGCGGTATACTTGGCACATGGTTAGGTGCATTTGTTTATAGTACAGGTCGATTACATGTTGATTGCATGGTTGCACTTGTTTATGATCTGGGTGATTACAGGGTTGGTACATGGACTGATTACACTTTGTAAAGTCAAATTCTGATTTGAGAATAGGTTGGTCAAGGTTGATACATGGTTTGAATTTATTATTTTCCAGTTCTGATGTTCTATATCAGGTGAAGCTTAGTGTAGCAGAGTGGTTCCATGCAGTCCTACTTCTACTGAGGTGGTAGGAGACAGGAGGCAAGGGCAGTGGAACATGGAGAGCATTGGGGAGTTGTAGCCTCATTACAGTTTAGCTAGAGATTTACAGGGAGTTGGAGCTTCCCTCACAGTTAAGCTTTGGCTTCAGGAGTTGGACTCTTTCCAGGTTAATTTCAGAGAAAACAAAGGAAGTTGGTCTTTTCAATGAATGTAATTCTTCAAGACTTTATATAAAGAAAAAAAAACTATTAGTGGTTTCTCGTTTAGGAGTTTCCCGTAAAATTTTCTTGGTGTCTTGTGTATGTGTGTGATTGTTTATTTATTCTTGCTCATTGTTGGATAATTCCTACATTGATATAACATTTGAAAAAAGGATTAATATTACATTATTATTGTTCACCCCCCTCTCAGTAATCCAACAAATTGTGGTATTCCATTTTAATACAACTTGTTTCTCTCCATACAATAAATAGTGCATTTATTGTATGGAGAGAAACAAGTTGTATAAAAAATGGAATACCATAGTTTGATGGAGCATATGCTTTTTGGGAGCATGGGATGAAGACATATATCTGAGGCCACAGAGTTTCAAGTTTGGCAATCAATTGTAGATGGATACAAGGAACCAGCAGTTCCACCGCTTTAAGTGATAAAAGCAATGAAAACTCGGTGAGAATAATTCAAAACCCATAAATGCACTTTTGAACGGTCTAAGTGATGTGACAGGTATTCACCAAGAGATTTCTGCATTGTAAATCTGCTAAAGAGATTTTGGGACAAGCTTCAAAACTCTTTATGAAGGAGATTCAAAAGTCAAAACATCCAAAACTTCAAACTTACAGAAATTGATTGAACAACTAAAATGGCCGGATGATAAGATATAGGCTTACTTCTTCACTGAGTAGATAAAACGTGGAATACTGATCATAGGATTAAGCCGGGGAAAATCAGAAGAATCATGAATTATTCCAAAAGGTACCTAGATATCTTCCTGAGGGATTCAGCCCTAAGATATCAATACTAGAAGAAAGATAGGATCTAAACTCAATAGCATTATAGACCCAGGCTGCATGGAATCTTCCACAGAAATGACATAGGATGAGAACTGAGCAGGAAAAATCTAGATGTAAAATGACTAAAAGCATCCAAAGATCAAGAAAACAAAATAAAAAGGAACAAGAATAATATATTGGCCTTGACGTCTCGGAGAAGTGATGAATAAAATTGTGACAGTGAAAGACTAAACAAAGGGAACCAGGTAGAGTCACAGTTAAGCTTCCTTAAATTTGTTTTTAATTGTGATGGTAGTAGTCATTTTGCTAACAAATCCTCTATAAAAGAAAAAGAGAGAAACAGTGAAGAGTTACCTCAAAAGGGACAAACATATAAAGGTAAAAGAGATACAAACAAAGTTTTCAAGAAAACTTTTTTGCACAAAGAGAACATCATCAACAGGATAGAGGAACAAATAGTGACAGTGAAACAGAGGGAGTTCTATTCATGGCTGTTAACTCTAATAAAGAAGACTCAGAAGAATATGAAGAAAGAAATTGAAAGATGGTATAAGTTTGAAACTAGGAAAATTAATGGAGTTCCATAGAGGACATGGAGAAAGAGAAAGAAGAAAAACAAAAACCTAAGCAGAACTAGATAAGAAAAAAAGACATAAAGGAACTGGGAACAAATGATTACAAAATTAGGGGTTCAAATTGAAGAATATAAAAAGAATTGAAGAAGAACTCAAAGAGCGATTGGAAGAATGTGAGATCAATTTGGAAGCACAGGCAGAGATTTTCACACTAAGAAAGATATTCAAAAGAAAAATGTCTGAAGACTCTAAAGTTAGGACTGTGTAATCAAAAATCTTATCTTTGACAAAGTCAAGGACTTGGATACAAATCAAGCAGAAAAGGATAAAGCTCCAAAATAGCAGGCAAAGAAACAAATCCAAGGCTATCTGTAGAACAATCAAAGGGGATAAAAGATATACAAAGAAGAGATTCACAGGGGACCTCACCTCCTTGAGAAGATTCAGGTTTAAGAATCAACAACAGATAGAGCGGCCTCAAGAAGAAGAAGGATTCATGAAGGAACCTCCTTTCATAGGTGCTAACTTCACAGAATTATCTGAAACTATATTTTTTTGTTTATATTATACTTGTAATAATTTTGGACACAAGATTTATAAGTGCAGAGTAACAAGCGAGACAATAACCTTTTAGAGCTATGCAAGGGTTATTCAAGAGACCTAGTGAAATACAGAGAAAAAATTACAACAGGTTTGAATCCTTGAGCTGCTTGAAGTGAATCTTACAAAATGTAACCATTTTGGACACATGGCCAAAAATTGCTAGGAAATGTGATTCCCTCCCTAAGAACCTCATGAGAGTTACAGAAACCAGAATCTCATAAAATGACATGGATAGAAAGCAAGATCAATATGTAATGAAGAATGCACAGTGGCTCTACAAGCTCTGTGGAAAAGCATTGGTTGGTGTCAGTGACAGTGGATGTTCAACACATGGTGTGCGAGGACAATTTCCTTACATTCTGAGAAAGGAAAGAGGTGGATCAGCCTCCTTTGGAAATAATGATTCATCCAAAATCATTGGAAAAGGCACAATGAATTAGGAACAGAATAGAAAAAAGGAAGGAAAATGTTTCCACTAGTAGAAGATGCTGAAACATAATCTTTTAAACATGAGTAAAATGTGACAGGTCACATATGCAAGTTACTTCGATTCTACAAGAATGTGAGATAAGAAAAGAAAGGTTCATGGAAATTGAATGCTGTTGCCAAGAACTTCAGCAATGACATATATGTGGTGAAATTGGAAATGAAAAGTGTTGTCTACGGGAAAGGAAGATGAAAGTTAGGCTGGCATAGAAGAATGGGTCACATGCATTTTGATAATAGCACTGTAGAAGTCACAAGCCAAAGGCGGTCAGAGAAATGCCCAGTTCACAAAATTAGCCAACACTTTATACAGAAGTGGCTGCCAACAAAGGAAAACAAATAGCAAAGACCCGGGGTTCAAATCAAAGGAATGTTCAACAACAAAATACTTTGGGAAATTGTACTCACGATCTAGGTCCCGGATAACTACAATAAAAGGCTTAAGACAGAGATACTTTATGTTATTTAGGACAGTGATTATCAGTGAATGACTGCAGGTTTGTTTTCAAGGAAACAAATGAGAAGATTTTAGAAAATATAGGATCTACAAAGGAAATAGTTGAAAATGAGATAGTTCAAGAATCAAATGCTTAAGATCCCGGACTAATAGGAGGAATTCACCTCGAAATTTATGAGAATCTGCCTTAATCATGGAATAAAAGAGGCAAATTCTCATTAAACTATAGGACACATCAGCAGAATGCGGTTGTTGAGAAAGAAAAGGACAAGATAGAACAAAGGAAATAAAACCGAACAATGATAATGGATTCAAGAGTTGTGGATATTTTTGGAACACAGGCGTGCATCTGGCCAGGTTTACATTCAAACAGGAAGAGATTCTGAAACAACAACGATAAAACTTCCTGCGAAGGCTATGGAAAGGAAGACAAACTAAAATAAGGCACTTCAAATTTTTTAGAAGCAAATGCTACATCAAAGAGATGGCGAGAATGGAAAAGTTTGACTCATTATTGGACAAAGGAGCTACGTGTTTAGTTACTCAAGTACAAAGAAAAGCATACAAGTGTTACAATCTAAGATTAAGCAAAGTTATGGAAAGCATCAAGCGTAACAATTGATGAAGCAAGGCGGACTAAGTCAAAGAAAAGAAAACAAATCAATGGAACAGCTTTTGAAGAAGAAGAAGAGGAAGATGAAGAATCGAAATGAAGTAAAAGAGCAAGTTAATAGGTATCTCCAAGAGACACCCCTAGCAAAAGCAGTGTGAAGAATCATCTTCCTTATCAGTTATTTGGAAACAAAGATCTGGGAGTTGGGACTACAAAGAAAAATCCATTCACAGAACAACACCTAGCACTCTTATCTACAATTGGGACAAATTGTTTTGAAGAAGCCGACAAGGATGGATTTTGGAATAAGGCCATGGATGAATTGAATCCAAAATAGAGAAAAATGACACACTTGGGAATTGGTTTCCAAGACCAAAGATTAAGAATGTGATAGACTAGGAAATGATTCGAGGGAATAAATTTAATGAAGATGGATAGGTTACAGGAACAAAGCTAGATTGGTATGTAAAGTATATATATAGATTGAAGAATCATTTTAAAAGAACATATATACCCAAAGTTGCTTGGAGAATGGGAAGCTGAAATCGTTTGTTTGTTTTTAGCTTATCCATGCTCCAAAATGTTAAAGTATATTAGATGGATGTAAAATCAGTTTTTTTTTGAATGGGGAAATTGAAGAAGAATCCTACATTGAACAACGAGAAGGACTTCAGTTGTCAGAGAACACTGAACTATGTGTATAGAACAAAAGAAGGCATTATGGTCTAAACAGACTCCTAGAGCATGGTACTCCGAGACTAAGAATAAAGTATGTGTGTGAGGTTCAAAAAAGGAAGTGCGGACAACAAGCTCTACATCAAGGGAAGTCAGGTAATATTTTATTAATTTAAGTTTATGTTGATATTATTTTTTTTAAAGTAGTGGCGGGTTAAGATGCAATTTTCCAAAATACATACACAGTGAATTTGAAATGCCATTGCTTGGAGAACTATCCTTCTTTTGAGACTTCAGAATTACATCCAAGGCTAACTTAAGGAATTTTTATTTCTCAAACTAGGTATATCAGAGAAATGTTAAATATGTTTGGAATGGAATATTGCAAGATAGTTACCACTCCTATGCAAAATATTTACCACTCCTATGAAAACCGGTTGTAAGTTGAGCAAAGAGGAAGATTCAAAGTCTGATCAGAGGCTATATGGGTCAATGATTGGCAACCTACTATATGTGGCTTGACATCGAGACTGTGAGATATGTCTGGCGGAGTTAGCAGACGGTGGCATGATTTCAAGTAGCACCAAAAGGAATCACATGTATTCAGTAAGAGAATCTTCAGATATCTCAAAAGACAAAAGAGTTTGGATTATAGTGTCAAAGGAAAACATCTATCACTTATGGCCTACCACAGAGATCAGTGGAGCAAGAAGTTGTATTATTGGTAAATGACACTAGTGGACTAGCGTTCTACTTAATTGAGTGTTTGGTATCATGGCTAAGTAAGAAACAATCATCCCGGTATCTCTATCTACTGACGAGGCAAAGTATATTACATGACAGCATATTTGTACCGGAGTTCTTAGGATGAAAACAAACTTTAGCAGACATATATACAGGGTTAGTATGATGAGGCCCATTCCAATATATTTTAATAATACAATTGCCATCGGTATCTCAAAAAATGACCAGTGCACTCCAGACTAAGCACATTCCAATCAAGTATCACTTTCTCTTGGAGCCATTTTGACTAGAAGAACATTCGAGTTGAGTATGTAGGCACAAAGAACAAGTAGCAAACATCTTTACAAAAAACCACTTCCGCAGGGAAACCTTTGAATATCTTAGCCAAAGACTTGGAGGTATTTCTACTCCAAAAATGAATGCTTTTGAATGCTTATCCTATGTCTTAGATTTACATAAGGAAACAACCATAAGAGGGCAGTATGTCGAGGAAGCAACCTCGGATGGAAAGATACCATTGCCATTGATGACAAAGGGGAAGAGATTTATAAAATCACCGAGGGCTTGAGAGGCATGTGGTTAGGGAGGATCAGATTTATCAGTCTGAGAGGAGCAGAGAGGCATGGTTCAAGAGGAGCATGGAGTGACCATGATTTGATGTTGCATGATGTTGCCACCAATGCAAAGGTGTTGATTAGGTTGGTTGTCGTGATATCCAACCCTTGAAAGAACTCATAGCACAAGGTTTGGAAGCAATGGACCCAATAGTGTTTGATATAAAATATGACTCATTATTTTTTTCATGGTTGATAAGAAGTGAATATGGATGAACTCCCAAAGTGAATCCTGTAAGGCTACAGGAAATCCCTCCACAGGAAGGCAGCACAGTAGGTAAGAGACTCATGCTTAATTGTGGAATAATGAGATGAAGAGGAAAGTTAAAGGGAAAATATCCTAGATGGATAGTTCTTATTGAATAAAACTCACGGTGTGGTATGTGGGCATCACATAATTCCTCTCAAGTTAGAGAGTTATGGCCATGAAGTTGGAGACCCTAGGTTTGGGTAATGGACCCAAGTTTATTTGATGGAGTAGCAGTATGAGTTATGATATATTTTTCAGATAATACTATTTTTATATGGATAGTACATGTGTCATGTCGTTCCTGAGTAGTATGTAGAGCGTCACATAACTCTCCTCACGGTTTGGTTATGGTCTTATGAAGTTGGAGGACCTCATATGTCATCTAAAGCCCCAAAGGTCAAAGTAATCAAAGTGGTTTTAAAGAGATTTTAAAGGTAAATAATAAAAGTGAAGTGATGTGTGTATTATAATTCAAAGTGAATACAAAATAAATTATTTCAATAATAATTTTAATGGAAATTAGAAGTGGACCCAACCCTAAAATAAGGGAGAGAATTAAGGCCAAGTGACCTAGAAGATGTTTTAAAGCAAGCTACTTGGAAGTATAAATATGAGACAAGGCTCTCTTATTTGAAACACCTTGAGAATATTGAATATCTATATAGGTTTTGGGGTATACAAATGATATCTAAGCCCACAAGTGCAGGGAAAGTGAAGAAAGAGAGGAATTTTGAAAATGCAGGAAAGGATAAATTCTTTTTTGATGGTGCTTTCTAAAGGTATGTTATTTTCAGGTCATCTCTACCATTTTGCTATAAATTTTTTATATAATGATTAAAGATCCGAAATTGTTATGAAAGTGAGAAAACATATCAAATAGGTATGGTTAAAAATTAAACGTGGGTCGTTGTATTTTAAGGAGTTACACTCTGTGGAAAATAAGGTTTGTGGCTAGATCTGAAACTAGTCAAAATCAGTGTTCCGGTAAAAAGCGTCATAACTTCTTCATAACAGATCCAAGTCGATTGAGACAAATTGTTTTGAAGTTTAGGTTAAAAGTGCATGAGTATCTTTTTAGGTTCGGATCATTTTCATCAGAAACATTTTTAGACACGCTCTTCAAGTTAACTCTCTAGAATAAGATAGAATTGACAAGGTATGCCATTTTTCTATAACTCCTTTTATAAAATGTTCCAAAGTAGTGCCACTTGGAGAATGCACAAAAACAACTGAAAAGTGAGCTGTGTATCGGGTTTAGATCTTTATACATTACAAGTTCAAAGTTATGATTACTTGAGTTAGGGTTGTTATTATTAGTAAAACTAGGCATGTGAGACTAAAAGAAAAGTTTGATGAAAATGTTAGTCTCTTGTTTTAAAGTTAAGGAAGGTTTACTTGAAGGGAACATGATCATATACACGAGGTCTATTCTGAGCTACAAATCAGATTTGGATGGCGAAATTGATGAGGGATTTTGGATTTGAGGTACATGTAGAGTACATGGTTGAGACAAGTAGTTGATGGTTAAGCACATACATATAAAGGTGTATAGTTATTGATGTTGGTACATATTGATGAGTCATAGTTGATGAGTAGTTGACACATGATTGAGTATATGCAGCATGGTGGATGCATTTGTTTATGGTCTGAGGTTGATTACAATTTGGGTGCATGGTTACTTGTTTGTCTGAGTTGATTCTGGTTGGTGCATGGTTGATTACTTTGTGATACGAGGTTGGTTGAGGTTGATGCATGGTTTATGCATGGTTAAGATTTATTGGTACATGTTTATAGTGGTATATCTCACGGTGATAGTGTGATGGTTCCATCATTCTCTTATACTGGTGTGAGACGGGGGCAGGGCAATTGGTTGTAGGAGAACATTGGGGTTAGCCTCCTTATAGTTATAATACTAGAGTTTTGGGGAGTTGGAGCTTTCCTCAATTTGTAGCCTGAGAAAACAGGGAGTTGGAGCCTCCTTCGATTTGTTGGAAAACAAAAGGAATTTGTTGCTTCCAATGATGTAATTCTTCAAGACACTTCTCAGAAAAACATTACGTGGTTTTCTCCCGATTTGGAACCACGTAAAAAACACCGGTGTCTTGTGTATGTGTGTGATTGTTTATTTATTATTGCTCATTATTGGATAATATTCTACATTGATATAACATTTGAAAAAAAAGGATTAATATTACGTTATTATTGATTCACCCCCCGTTCTCAGTAATCCAACAAGATGGTGGTATGATACAGAATATCCCCTTTAATTCTTCCCACTCACCTTATTCAACCTATGTTGGATCCCATTATTTCTACTATAAGGGAATAAAATGCCCTATTATGCATAACCTAAGGGGATCTCTTTTGCAAAAGGAAGTTGGGTCCATAAATGACTACTTGAAGAGTTTTAAAGAGTCATGGACAAAAATGGGATGTACTATCATGTTAGATGGATGGAGTGATGTAAAGAACCTTACATTAATAAATGTCCTTGCCTCTTTCCCACAAGGAACCATGTGAACACTGAGATGAATAGATGCATATGATAGGGTGAAAGATGAAAACTTGTTATTTCATATTTTTGGATGAGATTGTTGTGGAAGTGGGGGTGGCAAATGTTGTTCCACATAATCACATATAATTCCTCTAAATATGTTATTTCCAGTAAGATGATAGAGAGTAAACACAAAACCATATTTTGGACCATGATGCCACATTGCACCAAATCTCAGTAATCCAACAAGATGGTGGTATGATGCAAATATCCCCTTTAATTCTTCCCACTCACCTTATTCAACCTATGTTGGATCCCATTATTTCTACTATAAGGGAATAAAATGCCCTATTATGCATAACCTAAGGGGATCTCTTTTGCAAAAGGAAGTTGGGTCCATAAATGACTACTTGAGGAGTTTTAAAGATTTGTGGACCAAAACAGGATGTATCATCATGTTAGATGGATGGAGTGATGGAAAGAACCTTACATTAATAAATGTCCTTGCCTCTTTCCCACAAGGAACCATGGTTTTGAGATGAATAGATGCATATGATAGGGTGAAAGATGAAAACTTGTTATTTCATATTTTGGATGAGATTGTTGTGGAGGTGGGGGTGACCAATGTTGTTCACATAATCACATATAATTCCTCTAAATATGTTATTTCCAGTAAGATGATAGAGAGTAAACACAAAACCATATTTTGGACCCATGTGCCACACATTGCATAAATCTCATGCTCGAGGATATAGGAAAAGGGGATTGAATCAAGAACAGTGTAGATCACAGCAAGAGTATTACAAAGTACACTCACAACCACTTATGGGTATTGAGCCTAATGAGAAAAAATAGATGGGGTTAGGATCTTGTTAGGCCTGCCATCATGAGATTTGCAATGAAATTCTCTCTCTTTTCCAAGGGAGAGAACTTGAAAAAGATGTTTTCAAGTGATGAATGGAATGCACCTAAGTGGAGCCACAAACACGATGGAAAAGACCCCAAAAGGAAAGTTTTTAAGAGCTTCTTTTGGAAGAAAAAACACGCAAGTTGTGAAAAAAATTGAGCCCCTTATTTAGGTTTTATAGTTGGTGGATGGGGAAAAATGACCATGGTTACGTTTATGAGGCTATGTATTAGTAAAATGAGTAGCTAAAGGCAACATAGTAAGGATTGAGTAGCATGGGCCTCTCTAGGATTATAAAACACTTGGTTAGTCAAAGAGGCCAAATTATCCCATGTGATGCCACTGACAATGGTGTCGTTAGAGAGGAAATAAAAAAATTGCTTGACAAATTTCAAAAGACAAGTCTATGAAAAAAGAGATAGATGATGAAATGGGGAGAAGGAAACACATTGAATCCCAAACCAACCCTATTGTTGAGGGCCCTTGGTCTAAGTTCTAACCCTTATGTTATTGTTAGGGACCCTGTTCAGTATGTTCATCCCATTTATGAAAATTGGTCTTGTGTTACAATTTTAATTCCTCAAAAGAGGAAGAACATACAAGGTTTTTTTCACCCTCCTCCACCCTACCAATGCCTCTCAGTGCACCTTAGATAACTATTGGAAGAAGCAATACAAGGAATATGTTTTTGAATACATGGCTAGATGGCAGTATGATGCAAATATCCCCTTTAATGCTTCCCTCTCACCTTATTCAACCTATGTTGGATCCCATTGTTTCTATTGTAAGGTCATAAAAGGTCCTACTATGCATAACCTAAGGGGATCTCTTTTGCAAAAGAAAGTTGGGTCCATAAATGACTACTTGAAGAGTTTTAAAGAGTCGTGGACCAAAACATGATGCACCATCATGTCAGATGGATGGAGTGATGGAAAGAACCTTACATTAATAAATTTCCTTGCCTCTTTCCCACAAGGATCAATGGTTTTGAGATCAATAGATGCATATGATAGGGTGAAAGATGCAAACTTGTTATTTTAGATTTTGGATGAGATTGTTGTGGAGGTGGGGGTGGCCAATGTTGTTCAGATCATCATAGAAAATGCCTCTAACTATGTTATTTCCAGTAAGATGATAGAGAGTAAATGAAAAACCATATTTTGGACCCCATGTGCTACACATTGCATAAACCTCATGCTTGAGGATATATGCAAAGGGGATTGAATAAATAACATTGTAGATCACAGCAAGAGCCTTACAAAGTACACCCACAACCACTTATGGGTATTGAGCCTAATGAGAAAAAATAGATGGGGTTAAGAGCCTGTTAGGCCTGCCATCATGAAATTTGCAATGAACTTCGCTCTGCTTTCCTAGGGAGAGAACTTGAAAAGATGTTTTCAAGTGATGAATGGAATGAACCTAAGTGGAGCCACAAACAGGATGGGAAAGACCCCAAAAAGAAATTTTTTGAGAGCTCGTTTTGGAAAAAAAAGAAGCATGTTGTGAAAAATGTTTAGCCCATTATTTAGGTTTTATAGTTGGTGGATGGGGGAAAATAACCATGGTTACATTTATGAGGCTATGGATTAGGAAAATGAGCAACTAAAGGCAACACAGAAGGGATAGAGTAGCATGAGCCTCTGTAGGCTATCATTGATAGCAAATGGAACAATCAACTCCATTTCCCTATACATGCAACATGGCATTTCTTGAACCCAAAGTATTCTTACAGAGATGACTTTGCAAAAGATGAAACTTGGGAGGTCAAAGATGGATTGTATGAGTGCCTAGAATGCATGGTCCCCTATGAGAGTCAGAAGCTGAAAATACACTGAAAAAATAGTGTTTTCAGTAGAGTCACAAGTACCTTTGACGAAAACCTAGCAAAGATTGCAAGAAATGTGGACCAACCAAGTTAGAAATTCCAAAAATATTTAAGTTTAATTGTTCAAACACTTGAATTTATAGCCAAAGTCACAAACTAATTTGATGAATTAACTAACTTTGTCTTTGATTGTCATGATTTAATCATTTATCATAGCACATTGGTGGGACTCATTTAGTATCCATTTTCCTCAGCTACAAAAGTTTGCAATTTGGATCCCAAGTCAAATTTACAACACCTTTGAGTGTGAGTGCAACCGGTTTGTCTTTGAGCAGATTCACATGAAGAAGAGAAATTGCTCGGACCAACAATGGTTAAATGATCTCATCTTCATGCAGTGCAATGTTCAAGCTAAGGCACAACCAGTGGTTGAACAAAAAACCTAATATGGATCCCATTGTCTTGGATGATGTTGATCCATCCTCAAAATGGGTAGAGGAGACTCACCCAGTAGAATTTGATGCTAATGACTTGCAATGTGTTATAACCTAAATTGACTTTGTCAAAATTTAGTAGAATCATTATCTTTAGCGGGCTCCAATTTAACAGGACCGGCCTTTAAATCCTTCACAAAATAAGTGTTTGTTCCTTAGGGTGATCGGTGGTCCAGTTGACTGATATCCCAATCTCTCAGCGGTCCGATGGCCAATTAACCGAATCGGCTTGACTTCGTTATCAAGACTAGCCGTATTTCCCTGATCCTCGGTTATCCTAAATCCTCGATTCTCAGTTATCTTAAACCCTCGGTCCCCGGTTATCTTAAACCCTCGATCCCCGGTTATCTTAAACCCCGGTCCCCAATGATCCCAAACCTCTAGTGGCTTCTAAATCTCGGTTGGCCTGGTGCCTGGTGCCTGGTGGAACTTTAATCCTGGATGGGAGAGTGAAAGTGGAATTTGAATAACTTTCCAATTAATGCAAGGAGAGTAACAATGTATGTTCGATCCTGACACACGGTGAGGGGTTATCACACATGCTCTATGTTGTTGCACATATTGTCTTAGTTTCTTCCCTGTATGAATCATTTAGACTTTCCCAAATGATTGGCATGCGCTATGGGTCAATTTTCAATAGTTCGAAGAATTGGAGGGTTGGTTGATACCATTTTTATGTAGATCTTGAATAATCATATTTGGATTTGAAGGCATAGATGGAGGTATCCATAATTGTTTTGAGTAAGGGTTTCCAGAGCAAGAAATACATGTTCGTCCGCCTTTCTAGTTATGAGCATTTTCAATAAAGAATTCATAGATTATAGATACCAAAACTTTTTTTTAGAATTTGGTAATTAAAATCCTGAGGACATGATGACACTTGGCTTGCAGGTGGCAGGGTTTATCACAAACACGATGATATATAGAGGTAGCATATCAAGTCGAAATTAAAGGTTCTTGGAGAATCAATGTAGCAACAGAACGCCTATATTTTAGAAGAAATGAAACAATGCATTCATTGTGGTGCCCAACTCTCCAAAGAGTTTATCCAAAAGTATTATTTTCAGACAAACGGTTCTAGCATTCAGGGCTTGAAGGCAGCATTTGATGAAGATAAAGGAAACAATTGAAGACTTCTTGTAGAGAGAGGTTAGGGGATTTTGGCATCATATGGACTGAGTTTCTATGTAATAAACCCGTAGGGATTTGTCTGTAAATTTTTTCTCATTGAGGGAACAATTCATTGGATTCACCTCTTGTTTATGTAGAGCCCTATTTCTCTTTCCACTTTTTGTATTAAGCTTCTTAAAATTCATCTTTGTTCTATAATCTATTTTTGTAATTTGCAGTGAGATCAATATATTTTGAAGACAACGATTTGGTACAACCTCCACTATTGTTATATATGTTTTTATTGATTTGATGATCGTGTCATATTCAGTAGATACATATTCATACATCTACAAGTTATTTGTATAAGTGTTATGTTGTTGGATTCATGGTTTATGCCCAGCTTGTGCACTTATCAATTGTTGGATTCATTTAAATGCCCAACAAATCATTTTTTCTTCATCTCAACCTCACAAGGATTTGCTTACTCACTTCTAGGTCTAATATTAAATGTTCTTCTCTTTTCTTCCACCTATCATTACTAGCTATTGTGCTTTGTTGAATGAGACTTTGTGCCCAATGGAAAGGCCTTTGGTCTGAGAGATTTACAGTCTTTATTTCTAGTATGTTGTCATTTTATCCTAAACCTTATTTGTCATTTTCTCTATCATTTAAATTTGGTATTTTGAGCTTAATGTTGTGATTTGTTGCTTAGTGATAGTAAGCAGTCAACTTTATTGAATTTGATTAGGGAACCCCCTGTGGTCCAAGAGCCATAGTGTGGCCTAAAGTAGGTTTTGAGATTCCTTGGAATAGTTCCTAAGAAGTCAAGAACATCTCAAGGTTACAACACGGTGGATGGGTTTGGATGATGCTCCACTAGTAGCAACATGCATAGAAGGCACTAGCCGCACTACTACTGAATACTACCCCTAACTGTGAGGATGTCCCTGAGAATTCAAGTCCAAGCCAGAGGATGATCTTGTATTTCATCACGAGGATCCCACTCCTAATAGTGGTGATGAGTTTGATGACTGATAAAGATGATCAATAATATGTAGTAGGTTAGTAGCTTGTAGCATGTTGTTTTATGGACTCTAGAGACCATTTAAAACCACCGTTGTTTATATGTATGTTTCATATATATTACACTCGGTGTCAATTTGTAATACACACACCCATGCAGTATCTGTGATAGGTACAATTTGGTCTCTAAAGTTTTGGAATCTAGATTTACAATGATATATATATATATATATATATATATATATATATAACAAATTAAGAATTCTCTTATTTTATTTGTTTATTAAACCCGGTTCATAAACCGGAGTCATCAAGTGATTCCAATTCGAGTCTGATCTAACCCTCAACCAATTCCAAGTCTGATTCTGAGTTTTTAAACACTGAACCACATTCTCTTTTACATGTTGTCAGGTGCTTTTTACACCCGATATATTTCATGATAGGGATAGAATCGACGAGGAAGGGGAGGTGACTAGAGCCTTATTGAGGTGCATTGAGAGGTCTTTTCCATATGAAGAAATTCAAAGCCACACCATTAGGTAGTGGCAAGATTTCAAAGTCCCAATGCAATTATTTTCCTTTTCTAATGCAATTTAAGAAAGAAAGAATGTGTTGTCAGGTACTATCAATCATTTCTTAAAATTTCATGTAAATTTCTTTCTTTGAATTTCTAATTTCTTTAATTTTGTTAATGTAATATGGAATATCGTCATTACCACTTGCTAGGTCTTTGGTGGCAAAATTTTCACAGCGATACCCCTAAACTTAATAATTTTACCATCCACATCTTGAGTCAAACCTATAGTGCTTTCAATTGCAAGCACCACTAGAGTATGCTCAAGAAGATTCACTCTAAAAAGAACCAGTTAGCACAAAATCACCTGACTGATTTTATATTTGTCCGGTATAATCTCCAACTTCACAAGAAGCAATTATAGGATGAAAAAATTGAGGCTTTCTTATCTAATCTTTTGAATCTTTCTTTTTTATTAAATGGGGTACTAAAATATAGAGAGTACAATTTTCAACATTATCGTTACGGGAGGCAAGGATCATGTGGCAATTGAGTTGAACAACATAGATCCAACATCTGATTGGCTAGTCGAGAAGGAGGCTCATATTTTTACACTAGAGGACTTAGATTTCCTTGGTGTTAAAGTAGGAGGATCAGATACTTCCTGACCTTAAGCCATGACTCGTTGTATATATAAATTCTGGACATATTGATCTTTTGCAATGTATGGACACAAATATATTTCATAATGAAATTTATTTTTAACTCATTTTGTGGTTTTTTTGTATTTTTGTTCTAACAAAGTTTTTCCAGTAGATTCAAACTCTTGATTCTTATACCTTTCCAAGTCGAGTATGGTACTACATGTGGCAATGGCATGAAGCATCTAAAGTATTAAAGAGTAGTAGAGGAAGGGAAAGGACCCGATTATGCAAGGGAAAAGTCTTAAAACTGTCCAAAGTTGAAGATCATATGAAGAAAAACTAAATAGAAGAGGCAATACGTTACTGGTAAGTCGCACGGTTTGGTTTTGACAATTGACATATTGGGCTAAGAAGGTAATAGAACAAGTTGAAGGAAGCTCAAATGTAACATAAAGAAAACAAGTCATACTCAGAGCTAGTTTATGAAGGAAAATATGCAGTAACTTCTTTCCTAACTTTAGATGATGCAAAGCAATTTCCAACTTCCAGGTAATAGAACAAGTTGAAGGAAGCTCAAATGTAACATAAAGAAAACAAGTCATACTCAGAGCTAGTTTATGAAGGAAAATATGCAGTAACTTCTTTCCTAACTTTAGATGATGCAAAGCAATTTCCAACTTCCCGTATTCTACAGGTTACAAGAAAGACTTTTTGCCAAAAATATGTAAAGTATTTTGAAAAAGACTCATCTAGACAACCTAAATCGGTGCTGATAAACTTGAGGAGAGATTTTCTCAGTCAAAGTAAGTCATGACTACACAACTCCATAATTTTGGCAGATCTCTAATGATCTGTCTTTAATCAAGGAGTCATTGATGAAAATGTACAGCTTCACAAATTCATTAAAACTTTCCAGGTAGATATGTAATGTGTTATCCAGCAAGAACACATAAATAAAAATCTAATCCGTTCACAATTATATGGCTAGAACCTTTTGTTGATGTTTGGTAGTTGTGGGAGGTACTTTCCCTCCTAGATGACCTTTCTTAGACAAGAAGAAGAGTCCAGAAGAAAGAGAACCATTGAAAAAATGTGAAAATACCCCAAAAGAGAAGTCGTCTCAGAAGAATAATAATAAATGAAGTGACACCACCCCGGAGGAGAAGTTGGCCCAGTAAGGAGGACAGGAAGACTATAAATACAAGGCTCCTTGGCTCATTTGATACACACACTCTCAGTCTCTCATCCACAGAAAATGAAGGTGCAAGTATGAGGAAGGTGACGCATCAGTTGCAGTAGCAGAAGATCTTTATTGTTCAGTCTTTGTGGTAACTCTCTCTTGTGCCTACCCTAGTAGAAGTTCGCTACTCTTGTATGGTGTTGTTGTTGCAGTTGGGGTGGTATTTCTAGTTGTATCTGTAGTTAGCCTTTGTGCTAGGGTTTATCTATTTGGTTCATGGTTGGACTTGTTTGGACGGAATCTCTTTAAGAAAGGTTGGTTGGGTTTTTCCCCCATTTGGGGTTTTCCCAGGATAAATTATTGTGTCCTCTTGTGCTTGTTACTGCTGCTCTTATTTTCAGTATATATGTTAATGTGAAAGAAGATCTAAATACTGGTAAACCTAATTTCTATGTATAATTAAATAAAATCTAACATGGTATCAGAGTTGGTTACCTTCAGAACAGTCTAACCATTGGAAGGAAGATCATATTTGTCGTAGTAACTTGCAGTTGCAACTGTAGTGACCTTGCCGCTGCAACTCACTCTCCTTGTCAAGCTCATTGAGCACTATCCTAAGATTGTTGGGGTTAATTCATTCACTAGGAAATTCGCCCTACCCTATCGAACCCCCTGCAACCTTCAGTTTGCAGTTTGGTGAAATCCGGAAATTTGAAATTTCTCAGATCTAGGGTTTCTACCGACAAAAATGAGTACTAGTATGAGAGTTGAAGATGGACTAGATGGAGAAGATAACTTCATATCTTGGAAGCATAGTGTTAGAATATAATGGATGTGCTCATTTTACCATTGACAATATCTCTATTGTCACCCAACCATAGGCCGAAGCCACCCTCCGAGTAACTTAACCTTGACAAAGAATCACTCCGGAAGCAAACCCTACGCTAGATAGTCAAACAAAGGGTAGCGCACCTTTACCCAAGGATAGTGCACCAACAAGAGCTGATCAGATGTTCCAAACCCTAGCCAAGAGATAGTCCAAGCCAAAACGTAACTGTTCGATGCAGCAGCTGCACTGACAGCTCTCCTCAAACCTGCACACAAAACTGGGCACTGCAGTGCGCACAAGTTGTTGCTCTGCAATTCTGAGACTGCCTGCCAGAATGAGAATTGGCCTCCTGTATTTATACTAATTCTGGCTAACTGCCTCCGACTTCT
>SNQJ01S0145419.1:0-12280 GCA_010110895.2 Picea sitchensis | reverse complement strand
CTGGCTTTTTTCAATACCTCACAAGACTGGTTGATTCTCCAAATCTCCCTGGCTAGCCTCAGGGTGGCCCATATGGCCTCTCATTGGAGAATGGTTGTCAATGCTACCAAATTTAACATTGAGGTCTGCCTTGTTGTACCAATAGACACACCTATTGATGTGTCTGGTCTAGTATAAGTAAAGGTGATTTCCCATTGAGGAAACACACAAGTCACTTGTCATTTGAAAATTTCATCAAGTGCATTTCTAGGGTTGAAGTGTGCACCTCTCTTGGGTGCAAGTTTCAAGGTTGTAGAAGCACCCTCTTGTGTTCTTTAGGGTTTTATGGTTAGGGGATCTTCTCTTGAGAATATAGCAAATGATTGATGGGTTTTCTTCCCTTGAGTAGAAGGCTTTCCCAGGATATTTCTTGTGTTCTTTTGCATGGTACTTCTTCTTGTGATCTTGGTTATTGCATCACTTGTAAATTGTGTAGCTGCATTTGTTTATTGTTCAAGTAAATGGTAAAAGAGAATAAACCACATACTTGAACCTAGCATAGTGAAAATTCAATAGGTAGCAGATAACAGATTTGGATGATATCCCTTGCGTTTCAATTTTCAATGGGACGATTATATTTTGATTCCATGCCCCAATGGACATGATTTGGTATTACAGGTTTTTCTTGATCAGTTTACAGGGCCTCTTCTTCTTCCACACAATTACAGGGGTATTCTTGGTACATCTTACAGATTTCTCACAAAGAATCAGTTTAGTTTTATGGACACTGAGATTCTTATGGTTCTCGACATCCCACAGGGGGATCCCATCCCCTTCAATCGCCATTGTTAACCCTAGGTTTTCACCCTTGAAAATATTCAGGGTTAAGAGCCAACATGCACTATTTTGGTTGGGAGTCTAAGATTCTCCCAGAGTTTAGTATTTATGGTTAGCAGAGGTTGGTTCCTACGCAAGACATGTATATGATCGATACATGGTTGTTTGGATTAGAGTTAGAGTTGGCTTGGTTTCCATGCATTTTGAGAGATGTATACATGCAGCAGGTGGTGATAATTTTTACGAGATACAGTTTGAGTGGGTCTCTTAACAATCTAGAGCAGTTCTGAGCATAGAGTATGAGTCCTTGCATGATTCTAGGCCTGATGACACTTTTTCAGGCAATGTGCAAGAACTTTATATTTTTAGCAGGTTTTTCTCCAAGACCCAAATTTAGATTATGAGCATGCAGTATTGATCCTTGAGATATCCAGAGTCTTTTGGATCTTTTCCGGGATGATGTGGAACAATTTACTATTTTTAGCAGGTTGAACACCAAGGCTTGGATGTCAGTTCTAATCGCATATTTGGATCCCTTGCAGAAAGATGAGATTAATGAGTATAAATTCAAGGGAATTCAAACGAATTTCTATTTTTATCAGTATATATTTTTAAACAGTGACATGTGGCAATGTTCTCCCAGTCAGCCTGGGTGATGTGGACAATTTTCTAAAATTTAGGAACTAGATTATATTTTTATAAATGTCTATTTTTAGCAGGTATAGTCATCATCCATGCAGTGCCAAGTGGCACCCTCACAGGTCAACATGTGGCATATCTACAGAGTGATGTGGCATCCACTTAGGCAGGGGGCGCATATTTCCAAGACTTGAGCATAAATAAATAATTAATTGAGAAAAGGAAGTCACATAACTAGGCCTAAATTTAGCCATATATTCCTTTGTATAATCACCCCTCCACTTGTTATGCATCTGTTGATATTATGGTACTTGAGGGAGGTATTAACATCCATATTTAACCTTTGACTAGAATAGAATATTCTGAAAGCAAGAGAAACCCTAAACAGATGTGTAAAAACCCTAGAAGACAAGTCAGCTCAGTAGAATAAATATTAAAGGATTACCCTCCAAAATAGAAGTTGGCCTAGACAAGTGACAATAAGGACTATAAATAGAACGTGCTTGAGCTCATTTGTACACTCACTTCACTCACTCTCTCAAGTATAGCGCAAGTCTGGAGCTGCAGCTGCAAGAAAGGAAGGGGCATATTTTGGGGTGATTCTTGTTCTCTCTCTCTAGAGTTATCTAGCATAAGAAATGTGCCCTACCCTCTAGTATCTCTTGGTGGTATTCTTGGTGACATTCTTGGTGGTAGCCTAAGAAGTGCAATTGAAACTACTGCAACTGAGTATTGTTCGTGTTATGTGGTTGTGGAGACAATCTCTCTTGTGCGCTACCCTTAGAGGAGGTGCACTAGGCCGATCCGTACACAGGTGTTGTCTGATGCGCTACCACTCGAAGGGGTACCAACAGGGGTTACAAGGGTGGCCAACAGATGTGCGCTTAAGAACCACTTGTATTTCAAGCGTGTATGAATCCCTCAACAGCGGGTTTATGCGGATAATGACATATCTCTGTGGCTTAAAAACGTCGGAATACGTCTCTACCCTGAAGAAAAAAAATTCCCACAATTTTTGCCAAGGAAAGTGCTCTGATACCACTTGTAATATACCAGATATAAAAAGTATGCAGAACAGAAATAAAATGCTAGAAATGGCAGAATATCAGTAATATAACCAACATAATCTCCACAATAACATAGAATTGATATAAGAACAACAACAGAAATAGCACTTTGATTCAGAAAGCAATGTTCACGGGCCTCTTCGAAGGGGCAACCTCCAGTTGAGCAGTGCTCTGTTACAATAATCTCCAAGCTAGGGTTTTCATACCCTTGACCCTTATTTATACTAAATATGTCTATCAAGAGAAGCATCTAGAGGAAGATCCTTCTAGAAGCAAAAGCTTCCATTAGGTCTTCTTACATCCTCCTTATTCTATTTTATTGAAAGGCCTTATTAATATTGACCTTTATTACATCTGAATATATTGATCTACTTATGTGCGGGTTAGGACCCTACCAAAAACCCATGTATGCAGATTAAAGAAGGCCTTGTGTGGACTCAAGCAAGCTCCAAGAGCTTGGTATGAAGGAATTTCCAGTTACTTGACGAGCCTTGGATTTTCCAAGAGCTATGCTAATCCAAACCTTTATTACAAGGTTGTGAATGATGCACATGTGATCCTACTACTATATGTTGATGATTTGTTTCTAACAAGTGTAGAGCCTCTCATTATTCAATGTAAGAGGGAGTTAGCCTATGAATTCGATATGAAGGATCTTGGTCTCATGCATTATTATTTGGGACTAGAAGTATGGAAAAAGCGTGGTGAAATCTTCCTAGAGAAAGGGAAGTATGTTGTAAAGATTCTTCAAAAGTTTGGGATGGATTGAAAATCCATGGCAACTCCCATGGTGACAGATCTGAAGAAGATGAGATACTCTTATTCTAATCCAGTAGAATCATTCCTATACCGATAGTTGATTGGCTCATTGATGTATTTGGTTAATACCCAGATGGACATTTGTTTTGTTGTGAACACGTTGATCCAATTTCAGGTGGAACCTAGACATGAGCATTAGATAGCTACAAAGCACATTTTGAGATATATTTATGGGACGCTAAATTATGGTTTGAGATATGCCTCAAATAGTGACGTACAACTGCATGGATTTATTGATTGGTCAGGGAGTGCAGATGACAAAAAGAGTACTTATGGTATATGTTTCAGTTTGGGCTATGCAATGATATCATGGGCTAGCAGGAAACATAAATTTGTTGCACTCAACACTACAAAAGAAGAGTATATTGCAGCTTGTGATGCTTGTACGGAAGTAGTATGGCTTTGTAAGATGATTTATGGACTATTTGATCAAGTGTTGTTGAACACACCACCCACACTAAGAGGGGTGGGGGGTGAATCAGTGTGTGGACTTTTAACTTTCTTCTTCTTACAAGTTACTTGATTAAAACATATTTGAACAGATTAAGAACAATCAAATCATAATCACAATGGACATAGAAGATCAAATCATAATCACAATGGACACAGAAGATACCAGATGTTTCTATATAATTTATATGAATATATGTGAATATAATAATAAGGATTTTCCCAACACCAACTAATTTTTTTCAGCACCAACTCCTCGGAGAGCACCAACTCTCAGGCAAGACCCAGCTTGTTGATAGAACACAGTCTATCCAACTAGAGTTCAACTAACTCTAGCAGTAGTGATTCATTAATGAATCAATTATGTTTCATGATCAGAGGTATACAATCAACGCTCATCACGGTAATTCATCCTCTATCTAAAATTCACATCTTCTTCACTTTATCTTTCCTCTGATATCCGTGCCTTCTTCACTTTGTATTTCCTTTGATATTCGCGCCTTCTTTCACTTCTTCTTCTTTCTGATATTGGTACGGGCCTCAGGTCCGTATCCCCTTCATTTTTCCCGCAGGCCGCTCTTTCTCAGCAAGCCTATCTTTTCACAAGCCCGTATTCTTCTTCCTCAAGCACACCTTTCGGTGAACCAATCATGGTTTTATTTATAGTGGATTATGCTCAAAACTTGTTTAAGTTATTGAGCCGACTTGTGTAACAAGTTATAACTAACTTGTTTATTTACAACGACTTTTGGGACCACCAGAGATCATTGTTTCAGGCCTTCAACCTTAAACTTGGCATCCCCTTCACTTTCGTAAATCGATCACAGGTATGGATCGATTTTCCTCTATCTATGTGTAAACAGAAATAGGCACTTCCTTCAAACCATGTCCATATGATCATAGGCGTAGAACCAAGGGCTTATCAATTTAAGCGATGCATTACATTCTCCCTTTTTAAATCTCTTTATCATATGACCAACGACAGTGACCTCACGAGAGGTGAGACAAGCGCTTGAGGACTTATCACATCAACAGTCATGATCCAATCTTCTGATGAAATGGATGGCTGACGGAACTTCAAGACATCACCCTTCGGGTCTTCGTGACTTCCAACCTTTCAAATCTTCTGAATACAATATCGTCGAACAGATCGGGCGGTTCACATTATATCTCGGAACCAGATCAATGGTTATATTTGATCCTTACATCCATCCCTCATTGCTTAATCCAACGGCCAGGACTTAATCAAACAATGAGATGGATGGCCACCTTTTACTCAGTGACTTCGTCTATTATGCATACACTATCCTTCCACTATATTTTGATCAACGGTTGAGAATGCAACCAAACATCAGATCGACGGTCGATATCTCCTTCGGGTCTTAGAACTTCAGATATTTCGAGTCTCAACCCCTTTTTTCCTACGTAAATCAATCTTCCAGAGCTGTCAATCTGCTAACATGTGTCCCTTTCTCAATCAACAGTCGAGATCCTTTCACATCTTGGGGCTTCGGAATTCTCAAGCCTCAACTTTCACTATAGTATTATCAATGGTTGGGAATACTCCCGAAGTGATCTTTCAGATCGGACGACTTATGTCTGCTTCGAGACTTCAGCATTCAAGACTTTGGTGGTTTCGAATAGACGTAGCTCCATTTTCCTCCGGAGTGATCACCTATTGTGGTAAGTCATAATACGTTTGAGACCGCTAGCTATCGATTAACATTTCCGCTTACTCTATCCTTCCACTGAAGTAGATCGACGGTTGACAACGCTCCCAAAGTGATCTTCAGATCGGACGTCTCGTGTCCACTTTGGGTCTTCGGCATTCAGGACTTCGGGACTTTGGGCGAGTGCTGGTGGTAAAACTCCCTAAGAAAAAACTCCCGGAGTGACGTAACTTACTTGTGTCACTTGATGGAGTGTTACGAGCCGAGTAGCTGCCATGTGTCACTCAGATTCAGGATTTGCACGTACCTGAAATGATGATTTCAACTTGACATCTGTCATTCTCTAACTATGCCACGTGTCCTTGCTGATGTAGACTATTGACGTGGTTTGTCACAGTTTCTTGCTGACGTCGACATAGATCTCTCGATGTGACACATGTTCATATCCTTGATCTAACAGTCAAGATAGTATCTAAAGGGTATCTCAGATCGACGGCTGAGAGCGACTTCGGACCTTCGTCCTTTGGGACTTCGAGACTTTTGAAATTCATTTGTGATAAAACTCCCGAAGCAATTCTCTCGTAGTGACGTAACTTGCTTACGTCACTTGTTGACATCACACAAGCCAATTTCCTCTTTGACACTTGTCTTCATATGATTATGCCATGTGTTTTTGTTGACGTGGTCTACTGACGTGGTTTGTCACATGTCTTTACTGACGTAGTCTGCTGACATGGTCTGCTACATGTCCTTGTAGACGTGGTCTGTTGCGCGTCCTTGCTGATGTGGTTTGCTGACCAACAACCCTGATCCAACGGTCATCGTATGTCCTCGAAATCTGATGGTCCTTATTCATTTTGTATTTCTGGGCTTCGTGTATTTTGAATCTCAAATTGAATTCTTGAGGTGAGATTTCTCTGGAGCGTAACCTCCTTGCAACTTTAGATCGAAAGTGAATGTTGTTGGTTGATCAGGATCTTAGATCGACGGCTCAATATTTCTCGGATGCAGTTGTGATAGCTTATCATGTCCTTCCACTTAGAATTATCCAATGACTGACGGAAATTCGCACAAATGAGATCTCAAATCTTATATCACTTATCCTGTCCTTCCACTCGAAAATGATCTGACGGCTGAAGGGAATTCGAGTTTGATCCGACGGTTGACAGGTATTTGGATAATCAAACTTTCATCCCTTTTAGCTTATCCTATCCTTCCACTAAAATGTGATCCAACAGTCGTGAGGACATGCGAAGAAGATCAACGGTCAACGATGATTACAAAACCACAACTTGCGAGTGATTTAACTTGTAACCCAAACTCCGCAATTGGAAGTTTTGCGTTGTTGGTGAGTCAACAACAATTGTTGATCTTAGAAGCTATAAGATCGAACGATCCTGACTAATTGCGGGATTGGAACAAGCGTGATATTTAATTCTCCTTTCAATCTCCGCAATCTATCCCTGCCGTAGATTTGGCGATTGCGCATCCGACGGTCATGATTTAATTTGACTTAAATTGGTTGTTAGTTGGATCAACCGCAGTCGTAGAACTTTGAAGCTATGTGATCTAACGATCTAGATAGATTGCAGGATTGTAACTGGCGAGTAGTTTAATCCTTCTTTTTCTCTCTGCAAATTATCCCTGTCATTGATCTGGCTTGTTGATCCAACGATCATGATCCTTCAACGGTCCTCAAACCCACGGTCACTCATATGATCGATGTCTATTATATTTATACAATCAACACGGTCAACCTTGATTGGACGACTATTGAGGCTTCTTCATTATGATCGGATGACTGTTGAGGCTTCTCGTTCTGAGTGTATACTTTTTCTGTGCATTGGTTGAGTTCTCAATTTTCCACTAATCCCGACGACACTTCTGCAATGTGCTCTTCCTTCGCTAACTCTCATGATCTTTAATAATTGTTTGTGAATTCTTTTATGCACTGATAGTTAGTCACTAATTCTCTTGAGATTTGATCATAGGAACATTGTTGATCCTATCGTGATCAACAATAATCATGAACTTCTTCATCATGTTCGCTTCTTCTGCTACCTGATATATTGTACAATGCACTCTTCCTTCTGAGCTTTGATCTTCATATTGTTCACTCCTCCTGTTCGCTCCTCCTCCTGAGCTTGCACTTTTGATCTCTGCATATTGTTTGACATCTTCTGCTAACTGATATACTGTTGACATCAATGACAATATGTCCAACAATCTCCCCCTTTGTCATTGAGGTAAACACACTAACTTCATATACAAAACTCCCCTTGTGATGATGCTTTCCTCTTATGAAGTTTCTCTCCCCCTTTGACATCAATGACAAAGGGTTTTTCCTCCTGTAGTAAAGCTCTATATGTTACTGACCAGAATATGAGCTTGGGTAACTCTTCCTGGAATCATGTTATGTTTGCCATAACTAAATGACTCCCCCTGTCAGTATGCTCTCTCTCTACTTTTGACTACTCTCCCCCTTTGTTTTTGAAAAGGTAGTTCTTCATGACAAGGTTTCTTCCCTGTTAACTAACTTCTTATCTCAGTTGTTTGGGATTTTTGTGTTTGAAATGAGTAGTCTTCTTAATACAAATTTTTGTAGTGATCGATTCTTTTCAAGACTTAATCTAATTACTTTCTTATTTACTAACCAAAACTTCTTTTGAGTTTTTACTAACTATTCTCCCCCTTTGTTTCTAAAAGGGTAGTTTTTTCTGACAGGGTTTCTCCTCTTGTTATCTCTACAAGATGTCATATACCTCATTTTGTACATCAGAATGTTGCTTCTGCGGATGTCGTTGTCCTACTAGAACAGTGCGCAATTGTAGCTCATCTTATTCAAACAACTCTTGGATCTGCCCATTGATTCTCATCGATCTCTAACCAAATGTATCCATCTTTATCCAAGATGCTTCTTTACTGTACATTGCTCTAAAGTTGTTTGAGACAACTTTATACTATTTTTGTCACATGACTGCAATTCTTTTTGCAACAATCAACTCCACTCCTGTTCACTTGTTCAATCTTTCCTATCCACATCTGTGAGTGTCCTGGTTTCTTAAACTTTGTTCTTTAATCTTTTGTTATTGCAACTTCATTTTTCTTCCATGTTTCATTTACTCCTTTTGTCGTACTGTATGGAGCATTTCTCATTGACTATTTTCTTAAGTTCCAACAGTTATAGGCTTTGTGGCCATATCCATCACAACCATAGCATCTCATAGTGTAACAATATGCAGAAATATGTCCAACATGATTGCAGTTCCAACATCTTATACTATTGTTGAACCTACCAATTTGTTTTCTTCCATGATGCCTACAATCCAAGGCTTTATGACCATATCCATTACAAGAAAAGCAATAACCATTAAAAACACTCTCATACCTTCTTTGATTATCCATGAAGGTGTCTCTCTTCTAAACTTGCTTTGAGGTATATGAGTAGCTTCTGGATGTCTTCCTTGATCTGATCTTCTAAATTTTGTAGTGTTGCTTTTATTTCTTGAACATGAAGAACCTGAGTCATACCTGCTTTCACTTTTCACAAATGAAGGAGTTGTGTCAGACCTATTTTCACCTTTTACAAATGAAGGACCTACATCATATTTCTTAGGAGTACTGATCTCTTCCTTGTTGTATCCAAGACCAGATTTGTCATTTGGTGATTTCTGACTATCCAAGATCTCATCCAGGGTCATAGAGTTGTTCAAGAACTTGATTTGGGTGTCTGGCTTCTCAACCTTATTTATAAGATTCACAACTTATGCTTCCAGTTCATGACATAATTCTTCCTTTTTGTCCGACTGGTTTCTTACTGCCTCCTCTCTCCTTTAGGCTTCTTCAAGTTGGATTTTAAGACTGACTTAGCTTTCCCTTAGTTCTTTTAGATCTGTAAGGTTTTTTCTTGGTTCATCTTCCTTCTTTTCTTATTTTGCTTGACTGATTTCATTTTTCAGTGTCTCGATCTCCTCTTCCTTTGCTTGACTGATTTCGTTTTTCAGTCTCTCGATCTCCTCTTCCTTTTCTTTTGTTAGATCAACTACTTTTGTTTTCAATCTTTTTATCTCTTATTCTTTGTTTTCTAACTGAATTTTTTGCTCATATATGATTTCTTCATTGTCTTTGAGCTTTTCTTTTATTTCCAGGATATGTCTTTGATTGCTAAGCTCATCATATTCCTTCTTCTTTTCTTTTACTTGACTGATTTCTTTCTTCAGCGTCTCGATATCCTCTTCTTTCTCTTCTAACTAATTGTCCTGCTCATATATTATCTTTTCATTGTCCTTGAACATTTCCTTTATTTCCAAGATATGCTTTTGACTCTTTTCAAGAAATTATTTAGTGTAGTCATGAAGATAGCTATATTCTGAATCATTATGGTCATAGCAGTATTCACAGAGACTCCAATCAACCTTTTGTTTGGTCTTTGATAGTTCTTCTTCTACTTCTTCCATGAGATAAATACTAACAGAACATTCATTCATTGTATCTGAGTCTTCTTCTTTACTTGCAGGGGATGATTCAATATCAACATTATTACAATTGAAATATTGTGGAGAGTTTGTACCATTATTGATGACTGAGTCTTCCTCTTCATCCTCGATAGGAATGTCTTATGTGTCTTGTCTTTTGATTTGATACATCTCTTCTAGCTTCAGCCATAAATCATTGGCAGATTTGCATAGTCCTATGCTTTCCTTGACTGTATCTGATAATCCATTGAGAAGAATCTTCAATGCCACTTCATTGTTCTTCCTTACTTTTCTTTGGACTGTAATTTTGGATAGATTCTTTGATGTAGTTAAGTCCCAAGGCTTGCTTACTACTGAATTCCAAACTTCAGATCCTTTTGACTTCAAATATTGTTTCATATTTTCTCTCCATGAGGAATAATTTGTTCCATCAAATATTGGAGCTTCAATTGCAAAGAGAGCCATCTATCCACCCATTTCTTCAGAATCTACCTTCCAATGTTTAAATTGTGTTTTGAAGAAACCTGCTCTGATACCAATTGTTGAACACACCACCCACACTAAGAGGGGGGGGGGGATGAATTAGCGTGTGGACTTTTCTAACTTTTATTCTTCTGCAAGATACTAGATATATAAAATATGCAGAATAGAAATAAAATGCTAGAAATGGTAGAATGACAGTAAAATATCCAGCATAATCTCTACAATAACACAGAAATGATATAAGAACAATAATAGAAATAACACTTTGATTTAGAAAGCAATGTTCATGGGCCTCTTCGAGGGGGAAACCTCCAATCGAGCAGCACTCTATTACAATAATCTCCAAGCTAGGGTTTTCATACCCTCGACCCTTATTTATACTAAATGTCTATCAAGAGAAGCATCTAGAGGAAGATCCTTCTAAAAGCGGAAGCTTCTATTAGGTCTTATTACATCTGCCTTATTCTATTTTATTGAAAGGCCTTATTAATATTGACCTTTATTACATCCGAATATATTGCTCTACCTATGTGTGGGTTAGGACTCTAACATGTCCGCCCCCTTAAAAACAACCTTGTCCTCAAGGCTTTAGATGTGGAAACTATTGCTGAATGGTAGCTGATTCCCAAGTGGCATCTCCTGAAGTTGTATCTTTCCACTGGACTAGCACTTCCTTGATGGTTCTCTGACGCAGGCAACGCTCACGCTGGTCCAAAACTGTTTCTGGCTGTAGCCAAATGGATCCTTCTTCAGCTAACTCGGGAAGGTTGGTTTGAATTTGGCACCTAGTTCCAATCACCTTCTTTAAGCATGAAACATGAAAAACAAGATGTAGCTTCGAATGACTGGGCAGACCTAACTGATAGGTGACTTGTCCCACACGCTTGAGAACTGTATAAGGACCATAAAATTTGGGCACTAGCTTCTAACAATGCTCGGCCTTGAGGGGAGTTTGCTTGTATGGTTGCAGTTGTAGAAACACATGATCCCCTTCTGCAAATTGACGTTCAGAGCGACCTTGATTTGCTTGTTGCTTCATGCGATTTTGTGCCATGACCAAGTTCTCTTTGAGGGTACAGAGAATATCCTCTCGAACTGTAAGTGTTTGGTCAACCACCTGGACCTTCGAGGTACCCGGTAAGTATGAGAGAATTGAAGGTGGCTTCTGTCCATATACCACTTCAAAAGGAGTCATGTGTGTAGCTGTATGGTAGGAAGTGTTGTACCACCATTCAGCTAGGGGTAACCATTGAACCCACTGCTTTTGTTTTTCAGAGGCAAAACACCTCAGATATGTTTCCAAACACTTGTTGACAACTTCCACTTGACCATCAGTCTAGAGATGATAAGTTGTGTTGAGATGCAATTGGGTGCCATGTAGCTTGAACAGTTCTTGCCAAAAATTGCTTGTGAAAGTTGGGTCACAATTAGAAACAATAGAGTGCGGCATGCCATGAAGCTTGAAGACCTGGTCCATGAAAATTTGAGCCACCATGGATGCAGTGAATGGGTGTTGAAGAGCACAGAAATGAGCATACTTGGAAAGGCGATCCACAACCACCATTATGACTGATTTATTTCTCGATTTGGGTAAGCCGATAATAAAGTCCATAGAGATATCCTTCCAAATAGTAGGTGGAATCAGAAGCGGTTGTAGTGTGCCCGGAGATTTGACTGTTTCGCCCTTGTTGCATTGACACACATCACATTCAGCGACAAAATTACGAATGTCCTGTTTCATACCATCTTAGAAAAAATAATGTTTGACCCTGTCATAGATTTTGCTGAACCCGGAGTGCCCTGCTGTGGGTGTAGCATGAAGCTCAGAAAGTACCGTGGATTTAAGCTTTGATTGTTTACT
>SNQJ01S0145418.1:5780-24092 GCA_010110895.2 Picea sitchensis | reverse complement strand
TGACTTATATTTATGTAGGAACTATGAAATCAAATAAAAGGT
This sequence comes from Picea sitchensis, assembly GCA_010110895.2. Classification (NCBI taxonomy): domain Eukaryota; kingdom Viridiplantae; phylum Streptophyta; class Pinopsida; order Pinales; family Pinaceae; genus Picea; species Picea sitchensis. The sequence goes on along the minus strand of SNQJ01S0145418.1, from coordinate 24,050 downwards.
TCTCTTGGAATTGCACACCTCTCCGGTAGGATGGCACTCAACATTTTTGAAAACCTACCATAGGGTCAAGAAGGATTTTTTTTGGGATGTCCTTAAAACTGATGTTCAAAAGTTTGTGGCAGAATGTTTGGTTTGCCAACAAAACAATGTGGAAACAATTAAGACCCCGGGTCTTTTAAAACCATTAGCCATCCCAAGTCAGCGCTGGGAGGAGGTTTCCATGGATTTCATCACAGGGTTGCGGAAGTCTAAAGGAAAAAGTGTCATCATGGTGATCATTGATAGACTGACCAAGTAATCACACTTTTGTGCCCTCTCTCACCCTTTCAAATCTAGTACATTTTCCACTGCATTCATGGATATAGTTCAAAAGCTACATGGAATCCCAAAGATTATTGTAAGTGACAAAGATCCAACCTTCATTGGACATTTTTGGACATAATTATTTTCTTGTTTGGGCACTCAATTGGCTCACAACTCATCTTATCATCCTCAATCTGATGGACAAACCGAGATAGTGAACAAATGTATGGAAGCTTACCTACGTTGCTTTGTCTGTAACAAAGAAACACAATGGTTTAAGTGGTTACCCTTGGAAGAATGCTGGTATAACACTTCCTTTCATACTGCAACAAAAATTGCACCATTTCTGGTGCTCTATGTGTAGATTTTAACCTTGTACAATATTTACTACAAACAGATTTTCAGTAAAAGAACATAAAAGATACAATGGCAAATACAAACATTACACAGAGATTTTTCCCCTGGAAACCCAAACCGAGAAAACCAGTATATTCTATATTCATTCATAGTGATACATTGTTTACAATACAATATACATATAGGAGCCAGCGACATCCAAAACCCTGACCCAATGACCTGGATTAGTCAACAAATCTAATTCCTTAACCGGAAATAGAAAACCATCGGCAAAGAAACTATGTGTCGAATAAAACCACCACCATGTGCAAAGAATATAACACATACCCAACATTCTCCCACTTGTTGTTGTCTTTGCATACAGGGGGTTACAGGGTGACATAGTCAACAATCTAGGGCAGTAATGCCCATGGATCCTCTACACCAAGAGAACTTCTCAGTGCTCATAGATTTTATTAATGAATCTGTAACATTCTTCAAAGTGTCCACCTTCATCAGCAATACTTTATTTTCTTTAGCCATGTCTCAAAAAGTGATATTGAATATCAATATGCTTTGTCTTTGAATGATAAGATGGGTTCTTCGCTAGAAAAATTGCACTCTGGCTGTCACAATCTATCCTTGCAGCTTGTTGTAACAACCCAATACCTGAACACAATCTTTGTAACCATACTCCTCAATAATGGAGTATGAGTATATTCTTCTTCTGATTCTTGTTTGTATGTAGAGTCTAATTCATGATCCTTTAAATCAAACTCTATCTTCTTTGGTTCTTCCTTACTTGGTAGGACTTCCTGTTTAACATCCTTCATTTCTCTAAATACCACATCTCGACTATACACTACCTTCTTATTTTTTGGGTTCCAAAGATTATAACCTTTGAGACCATCTTTATATCCAATAAAGATACATTTTTCAGTCTTCTCATCTAGCCTACTCCTGTTTTCCTTTGGAACATGAACATATGCATCACAGTCAAATACCTTGAGATGTGTGAGAGAAGGTTCCTTACCAATCCATACCTCTTGTGGAGTCTTGTCATCCAACGCTGATGAGGGTAATCCATTGACCAGGTAACATGTAGTACCCACTGCCTCTACCCAGAATTATTGACCTAACCCGGCACCACTGAGCATGCACCTTGTTCTTTTCATCAGCGTCATGTTCATCCTTTCTACAACTCCATTATCTTGAGGTGTATATGGAGTAGTCTTCTTCCTTTCTATACTGCACTTCTTACATAATTTTTCAAATTCATTTTCGTAGAACTCTCCGCCATTATCTGTCCTCAACACCTTAATCATTTTCTCTGTTTGATTCTCAAAAAGAGCCTTAAACTCTTTAAACTTGTCAAAGACTTCAAATTTCTTCCTGAGGAAATATATCCAAGTATTCCTCGAGAATTCATCAATAAATGAGACGTAGTACACATATTTTCCCAATGATGGGACCGACACAGGTCCAAAAACATCACTGTGAACTAGCTATAAAATTCCTTCTACCCTCGTTGCACCCGAGGGGAATATTACCCGATTATGCTTCCCATATAGACAATGTTCATAGAAATAAAAATCTAGAGAGCAGTTAGACATACCTTCAACCATACCTTTACCATGTAGTAGTCGAAGACTCTTCTCTCCGATATGCCCTGATCTTTGGTTCCACAACATAACCTTTTCTCCAGAGACTGTAGGAGTTCTTTCTTCTTCAACTCCAATATCAGGAACAATGGAACTATTACACCCATCACTAATAGTGCTTCATTGCAGCTTATACATAATTACAAACCGAACTCCCTTCAGAAACACCATTTCTCCTCGAACCATCTTGCAGGTTTCCTTTTCAAATATTGTTTTAATCCCTGCATTGTCCATTTTACTTACAAAAATCAAATTTTTTGGCCAAACCTGGGATGTGCAGAACACCAGGTAGTGTTCTAATCCTTCCATCTATGAGCCTCAACTTGACTTTTCCTCGTCCCATGATTCTGGTTGTCGAATCATCACTTAAGAAAACATTACCTCCATCATACCTTTCATATTTTCATAACCACTCCCTATGGGGATTCATATGAAACGATGCACCAGAATCAACCAACCATGCCTAATGATATGCATGTGTGCTGGAAGAAGCCAAGTACACATCCCCTCCTTCTTCCTTGGACGACTTTTCTTCTGTAGACGGAGATTCTTCAGATCCCTTCTTTTTCTCAACTTTGGTTCTACATTGCTTCTTGTAGTTCCATTCTTTTCCACATATCCAGCATACCCTTACAAACTTTCCGGGAGATTTAGATCTACACTTAAACTTAGATCTCCCACTTGAGAACTTAGATATATTTCTTTCCTGGGAACGTCCTCTGGAAATAATGTGTATGTGCTCTGTCCTTCCATATTCTTCCATCTCATCTCCTCCGACAACAAGGATGAGACCACTTCATCAAACTTCAAGGTAGTTGTATTACTACATATGGCCACAACCAGACTATCCCAAGAGTCTGGTAAATAACACAGTAAACTAATACATTTATCTTCATCTGAAATTTTAATCTCAATAGATACTAATTGACTTACCACAGTATTGAAGGTGTTCAAATGCTCTGCCACCAAGTCTCCATCTCTCATCCTCAGGTTATACAACTTATTTCTCCGAAATAGTTTACTCACTAGGGACTTAGACTAATAAAACTTCCCCAACTTATTCCATAAATCCTTGGTTGTAGCTTCCTCTAACACATTCAGTAATATTGAATCTGAGAGACACAGTCGAATTGTGCTCTTTACCTTCCGATCCATCTTTTTCCAGTCATATGTTTAGGTTTCTATAGGTGTAGTACCTGGATCTACCGCGATCCACTGATCTATGTACACCAACATATCGTCCATATTGAGCTTCCACATATCAAAAATTTACCCATTAAACTTCTCGATATCCATCTTCGAATTGCTTGCCATTTTGTTTCACCTGAAAAATCAATACCATAGATCTCCCACTATAATAAGGATTATCACAGTCCTGAGCCAAACCCTTGACCACAAAGGCATCCCCCTGAAACCAACAAAGCTCTGATACCACATGTAGATTTTAACCTTGTACAATATTCACTGCAAACAGATTTTCAGTAAAAGAACAGAAAAGATACAATGGAAAATACAAACATTACAAAGAGATTTTTCCTCTGGAAACCCAAACCAGGAAAACCATCATATTCTATATTCATTCATAGTGATACATTGTTTACAATACAATATACATAAAGGAGCTAGCAGCATCCAAAACCATAACCCAATGACCTGGATTAATCAACAACCCTAATTCCTTAACCGAAAATAGAAAACCATTGGCAATGAAACCATGTGCCGAATAAAACCACCACCATGTGCAAAGAATATAACACATACCCAACACTATGGATATCACCCACCATCCATCACTTCTTCTCTAAAATAAAAATATAAGGTGCACATAGCAGAAGATCACATCGAGCATCAACAACAAGTTCTCCAACTCTTAAAGGAAAACCTGACAATGACACATAATCGCATGTAACAACAAGCAGATCGACATCGTAGTGAAAGAATTTTTTAAGTAGGGGATTTGGTATTTTTAAGACTACAACCATACAAACAGATGTCCCTCAAGCAAGCTAAGAAGGATATAAATTCTCACCAAAGTACAATGGCCCTTATAAGGTGTTGCAAAAGATTGGTACTATGGAATACAAATTGGAGTTGTCTGCATCTTCTCGAGTACACTTAGTTTTCCATGTTTCATGCTTAAATAATGTTATAGGTGATAAGATCCTAGTTCAAACTATATTTCTAGAACTTGACAAGAAAGGAAAAATCATATTGGAGCCTGAAGCTATCACCGATACAAGAATTTGCCAACTGAGGAATAGATCCATTTCAGAGTATCTCATTAAGTGGAAGAAATTATCTGCTGAAGATTCCACTTGGGAAGATGAATATTTTATACATAAGCATATGGAATTACTCAAGCATTGTGAACAACACTTGTTTGAAGGGGAGGGGAATATTAAGCCCTAAATATTGGTACATTACCCCTTAATTGGGGCATATTACATTAGTATTGTTATTTTATTCATGCCGTCTTGGGTCTATTAGTTGTAATTGTAACTCCTAGTCTTCTATATATACCAAGGAGACCTTTTCATTTGGAATCATCTTGTATTTGTAAATTTATGTGGTGTATAAGGAGGTGGCCCCCTCGAAGAGGCTTATTATCTTAAATTCTCTCTTTGTCAAGGCGTTGAGTACTTATTCTGAGATTTTTTATGCTATTTTGATATTTGGTTCTTAACAGATGACCATTAAGAATAAGTATCCTTTCCCAAGAATTGATGACCTATTTGACCAGTTGAGGGGTGCTACAATATTTTCCAAGATTGAATTAAGGTCTGGGTACCATCAAATCTGAATTAAAGATGAAGACATACATAAAACAACCTTTAGGATAAGGTATGGCCACTATGAATTTGTGGTAGTGCCATTCGCGCTTACGAATGCACCAACCACCTTTACGTGCCTGATGAATAATGTACTCTGTAAGTTCTTGGAAAAATTTGTGTTGGTCTTCATAGATGACATTTTGATCCATTCTAAAAGCAGAGAAGAGCATGAAGAGAACCTCAAGTCAATGCTTCAAGTAATAAGAGAGCATAAGCTCTATGCCAACTTTAGTAAGTGTGATTTCTTTTCTAAAAGAGTTAATTAATTAGGTCATCTCATCACTGAGGAAGGAGTGGAAGTTGACCCTGACAAGATCAGATCCATCATGGATTGGACTACACCAAGGGATGTCTCCGATATCAGATACTTTATGGGCCTATAAGGATACTATAGGAGGTTCATGATCTGAATTTTAGGGTGTATATAGTCTAAATTTGGATGCAAAAGTCATATATCTATAAAACTAATAATTTCCCATGTGGATCAAGGAGATGCCCACCCTTTTGATACATTGAAAGGATTAATTGGGCTAACAGGTTTCCCATATGGTTCAAAGTGAGTCCTACTTCTCCATTATTGTATTGGGTTTTATTTTTCACTACTTAATTAGTTGGGTAGTTAGATCTATTATTATAATAATAGAGACTCATTTAATGAGCTATTTCCATTATTGTATCAGGTTTTATTTTCCACTACTTAGTTAGTTGGGTAGTTAGATCTATTATACTAATAATAAAGACTCATTTAATGAGCTCTTTTTTACTTTGTCCAATGGAACATTTTGTAATGCTATATAAAGGCATAGCAAACCTTCTCATAATATCAAGTTACTCATTTTGGTTTCTTTCATATTTTCTATTGTTCATTGTGAGATTAATTAGCTCTGAGTGAATTACTAGTAATTAGTTTTAGAGGTGAGGATCATCTTTGAGCCTCACCTCTCGAGTACTTCATTTACATGTTTTTTTCCATGTTTCTTTTCATGCAATATTGGAATGTCTAAGCTCCTCCTCTCTCGACATTCAATCCATCCATATCTCATCCCCTGAGATCCGAATCAGTGGTATCAAAGAGGGTAAACTCTCCATCAGAACAAGGGTTTGAATCATGTTGGAGGTTCAAACATTTGCAACAATCACCAGCCTCCTTTTTGTACTGTCGAAATCCATTTTCTGGGCTGTTGAAACAAACTTTATATTTTCCTAAAAAAAATATTACACTAAAATGAAATTTCGTTATTTAAATAAAAAGAGCACAAAAATGCATCTGGATAATCACCATCGAAAAAGAGTCATCTGATCAATCCAACGGTCTAAATCTCTGAACAAATTATGGAGCCTCCCTTGGTTTTAAAAGAAGGTCAAATGTTAAAAGCTTTTCTTAAGTTTTAGTGTTCTGCGATCTATGAAGCTTGATATTTAACGAAAACCCCAAAGTCCCAATACCGAAGTCACAAAAAATAATTTTAAATAAAGTTAAACCAAGTTAATAAGAATAATTAAAAATGTTTAATGGTAATTTAAGATTTTTTCACTTTCACTTTTCGGGAATCTCAACTCAAGCGACAGCTCAAAATCCCGATGTGTAAGTCCCAAAATCCCTTTTAATAGTGATTAATTAAGAGTTTAAACATACTTAATTTATTGTTAATCAGACGCATTTTGAAATTGGAGAATTATCACTCTTTTCACCCAAAAAACCCCGAAGCATGGAGTCCCGAAAGTGTTAACTTCTTCAGCGTGATTAACTTAACATCAAAACAAAACTTAACGATATCAATCGGTTTTTCGTGTTTTCGTTTTTCAGGATTTTTCAAAGTTCTTTCATTCAAACTCTCGGTATTGAATCATCGATATTTGGCAGTATTTATTATAGATTAATGAAATATCTTATAGTGTAAGACGCGTATCTCCAGTTTTACTCTCCTCATTGAGGAAAATGAATTTATCGGTCGTAGAAGGACAATCTAATTAAGGCAGGTTGAAGGCGAATAAAGGTTTCTAAGTCAAATTTATTTCTCACTTTTAGCAAATTAGCAAGTTGTATCTTAGAAAGATTACACCTTCTTTTCTATAATAGCTACTTGTTTCTTATCACAGGTATCATGGAACCCAAGAAAACGCAGAAAAAGATTGATGACACCGGTGAAAGCTCAAATCCGAATTCAGATGTTATATCTGATACCACACCACATGTTGTAGATTTGGTCCGGTCCTGGATGCAGATTTTTGAAATCTTGGAGCATGAGGTTAGGAATTTCCAAAACGATTTTGGAAACGAAAGGACTAAAAATAAACTCAGAGATATAGTAGAGGCCGAGCTCCATAAAATAGCTACACAGCCGAAGCTCATGCCATACAATGACATGATAAACTGGGCTCTCATGAACACCGATGTGCAGACCAGGAGCATCGTGAATCACCAAAAGGTCATTGTCGACTCTTTCAGACCAGAACACATTCAAGTAATGTATAAGTTATCCAATGCTTCTAAATATAATTATAATGTCAAATTCATACAAGAGTTTCAACAGAAGGAGTGTACCGAATTTGACCAAACCTACTCAGATATAATCAAAACATGGTGGGGAATTCCAGCGAAATTTAGAGATGATTCCCATGGTATTTATCCCATTGCATCATTAAATGAATCTTTGATCTATATAGCTCTGATGTTATGTAGAATTTTTGGAAGGAAAATCCCTACCCATTTTTCGGTGGAATGGGTACCAATTATGCACGCGGTGATCGAGGGTTTCACTTTCAATTGGGATAATATTTTATTAGATAACCTGACCAAGGAGATTTTTGAGTACCAAATGCCAAATTCAAAAGGACATCCTACATCTTTTTATATGTCTACATATATTATGGACATTCTCTATTATATGACCCCTTTCCCTTTGATGAATTGGAGCTGGAATCCAACCTATGTTGAACCTATCCATTTCTATCACTCTGAGATATGGGAAGAAAAAGTAAAAGATTTATTTTACGAAATCTATCACTATATAGTGATTCCTATGCACCAAATATTGTATGGTTATCAACCCCCTCGGATTTCAGAGAAAATCATGGGAAACCTCAAAACATTTGCAGATTGATTTATCGAAGAGAATTTCTCTTATGTCAGAGTCTTCGGATGTTCAATTCCCCCCCATGCTCTCCCAAAGTTTCTTTCTAATAAACTAGTGTGCAGAGAAGTAGCTTATCAAATAGTAACTTGAGGCATTGGCAAAGAGTTAAAAGCAGTTCAGAAAAAATTCTGGCCAGTTTTCCCTGTACAGATTGGGAGGTTTTCACTGCTTAATTTTGACCATTCCAAGGTAGAAGTTGCAGCACTTGAAGACATTAAACTGGTAGATGTTGAACTCAGAAGGCATGATCCATATCAAATTGTGTAAAATCATCTAGCTCATTGCAATATGAAAATGTATGAGCATGAAGACTCCCCCTGTGATGACATATTCAAAGGAGTTAGAGCCTATGAGGAGATATTAGAAAGATTCCAAGCGTTACCCCCTAACCTACAGACAAACTATCTTGCTTTCTAGAAGCACAGACGAAGTGGGTTGCCAAAGATACTATAGGGGGAATCGATAACCCCTCCTTCATAACAAGAAATTATACCTCCAGGTTTCGAATCAAAGTCTCAAGATAAAGGGACTACAGAGGAAAACCCAAAGAATCTCGAGGTGTCTTCGCAAAGATCAAAAAATTTGCAGACAGAACATCCAGGGCATGAAACAGAGTTTAAATCTGAGACACTTTTAAAGTCAAATCAAATGATTCCTCTTTCACCGTCAGTTATTCCTGCTGATATCCCCAAAACAGTAGGATAAATACAATCCATAGAGTTAGGCAGCCCTATTACAACATTGACTCCTTTACAATCAACTTTTGGGACTCCCCATCTTGGAGCTATATACATAAGAAATCTTACTCCAATCTCTATTGAGTAAATACCTTCCTCGGACTTCTTCTTCAATAGGAAGAGGAAATCTATAGTGAAACAAGAAATGCACCCAAAAGGAGGTACAATGGTAAAAAAGCATAGGGTACTTCTGGATGGACAAAATCTAGAGGACGAGGATTTCGCTACAGAAGTAGCAGGCACTTTAGGATATTTTGCAACGACCAACTTGTTTTCAGTTGATAACTTGAAAGCAAGGCTTAATCAAAGGAATCAAATGATATCCCAATTACAATGTCAAATAAGGAATACAGAGAAAAATATTAGAGATGAGATAAATAAAGGACTTGAACAAGCTAGAGTTGTTGACAAACAGGAAATCCAAATGCTCATGTCTAGTCTAGATGAAATGTACAACAAGATGCAAGCAATTCAAGGGTAGGCCATTCAACAAGAGGAATTAGTAAAGCATTTGCAATATAAATTGAGTTCTATTGAAATCCAGGTGATAGATTTAACAGTATTTCAGGCCCAGGCACTGGAAGTGCACCAGAAGCTAGAGATAGAACAACAAAGCCTGTTTTCTAAAGTAGAGATCATTCATAACTACTTTTGGGATGTAAGTAAATCATTGGAGAACATTTCTTTCAAATAAAAACAGGCTACAACAACCCGGGCCACTTTCCAAAAGGCAGTCGTATTTTCGGCTAAAGAAGAGGTACCAATAACTCCCACATTAACTATCGTTGAACAAATCAGGGGTGATATCATGCTGAAAGTATGGGAGGCCAATATATCTGAAAATAGGAAAATGGCCAAAGAGGTAAAGGAAGAATGTGAAGAAACTTTCAACTTATTAGATAAAAATTGCTAGACATTGCAAAGGGCGATTGCCCTGGACTACTAGGACATATCAATGTTACAAGACATCAGTTGAACATAAAAGAGAATTTGAATGAAACCCAAATTGAAATTTTGCACTTAAAATAGGTTGATGTTACCCTAATGGATAGATGGCTGGTGAAACCGAATTTACAATTGAAATCAGTAAAGTTTGAAGATAAAAGGTTTGAAGAAAAGTTGCTAAAAATTCAGAGGAAGTTGCATTTGTTTGAAGCAAAGGATATGACAGAGCCTTCCAGAAGTTTAGTACATTTTCTTAGCAGGTGCATTGAGTGTCTCGGACCAAGTGAAGGAGATACTTCAAAGAGATAATGAAGCAACATATGCATGCTCTTTTTGTTGGAGTGATAGAGAGGTAAAAGGTAATCAAGTGAAACAGTTCAAGTTTGTATTCTGTAACTGTGAACACCTAGAAGTTAGGAAAATACCAAACGTCTAGGGTTGATGAATTTTTGTATAGATATAATTTCAAAAGACTTAAACAAGGATTTTTCTGGCCGATTGTAGCAGAGAGACTTCCTTTTTACAAGAATTAATGACAATGCAAAATGGAGATTCCATATTATGTCAACCTTGAGTAATGTGTTCTTCTATACTTTCATGTTCAACATCATTTCTTATATATCTTTGATGAATGTTTAAACTACAATTTAGTACGACATATACTGTGGTTATGTGTTATTTGGTCATCTGATTGTTTGCATATTTTCCTCTATGTTTTCTATTAGTAGGCACAAGACCTGTGGATTATTTAGATCACTATATTTTTATGCTTCATTAAAGTCTTCTCATCTATTTTCTTCTTCTGTTACAAAGTGAGATTCCTCCATGATTGATGCCTCACGTTGTTTAAACAGCTTTATGTTTTCTTTCATCTTATTTATTATTTTCAATTTAACTCAGGAACGAGAAACGACCTCTAAAATTGTTATATTATTAATTCAAATTTGGGAACTTCTCTCATATAATCTAAAATAGAAACAACAAACCTTAAAAACAAAGTAACAAATCTTTTAACTTTCTTTTCCTCATGATTTTTCTTGTTGCAAGACAGCCTAATATAGAACCCGGAATCACTGATCAAGCTAGCATCGCATTAACCTTGTTTAATACTATCATCGAGACAGCCACCACCCGGGTTGAACTTGAACATTCATGGGAAACCATTGAACAGGACATAAGTTCCTAGGAACGATTGGAAGCTAGAAAAAGACAACTCAGAAACCAACCATAGCTTCTTTTCCTAAAGAACTGGTTTCCTTTCTATATACCAAAACCCTCTTTATTTTCGGATGCCTTGACAGTATACTTTAAAATATTAAAGTATAAACTCAGGAACAACATCTTTTTGGTGCCATTGCCGGGGAACAAAGAAACAAAACTATTTTTCCCTAGGAAGAACGACATTGATAATTTCTCTCTTTGATATTGAACAAAGATTGAAAACTTTATAAGGCTACTTTCATCTTTTACTTGGCGACTCCACGATTAATAAATTGTCTTTTAACCAAAAGAATACTAGGAAGAATCCAAATGAAAAACAAACTTCACCTATATCCGACCCAGAAAAAATTTTGAAATCAAGAAGATAGCTTAAACAGACTGCTTCATCAACAAATAAGATTTATCAACCTAAATTCACACAGTCGAACACTAAGGATCTACTTGTAAGGTCATATACCCCACTCCTTTGCAGAGAAATATCCACCAATAGAATTGAAATCCTAGAGCCTGGATTGGTCTTACCCGAATTTAAAACTGAGACTTTCTCAACTGTTTCTTTCACCAATAAAGATAAAAGATCTATCTCACTTCCCGCTTCGACTGACATTTCTTCACTTCCCGAAGTTCAGTTTGTCATTTTTCAAAACTCCGACGAATATATTGTATACCTTGACTCGACTCATGTTGATTCTCCTGTCTATTCACCCTATGAGTCCGAAGAAATTAGTCCACGTTTTGCAAGTCCCTCTTTTTCAAGTTTCCTGTCCCTTGACGACCAATTTTCTGAAACCATATTTCCCTATTCAACCAGAACCGAAGGGTTACCACACTCCTTTAAAATTCCTCCTTATAATCTCCAAGTTTCACCCTCTAAATTATTAATGGTTGCGGCTGGAAGAAGGGGGGTCGGGGGTGGTGTTGTAGGCAGTGCTTGAGGAGGAGGAGCATGTGATCAAATACCACTCCCTCGAATCTTTGCCAAATTAGCTGCTAGGTATTCTCCTTTGGTCCTCCTCGTTCCTCTCCATCATCTACCTGAAAATTACATGAAAAATCTGTCGAAATTCAGAGGAGAAGGTGATTTAACCGCAACTAAACACATCAATTTATTTGATCAATTTGTTGACATCCTTGGTCTCGAACATGAGGATGTTTATTCGAGACTCCTAGTTTAGACTTTTGAAGGACAGTGAGAACTTGGTTTTGAGGTTTAGCAGCATGATCAATAAGCTCATACAATGAGTTGGAAAATGCTTTTATCAGACAATGGGGAAAAAGGAAAGATCATCTCTATTATCTAACCTAGTTTGGGGCTCTCAGAAAGAAAAATTTTGAATTAGTTCTTGAGTTCACCCAAAGGTTTAATAAATTGTATAATAAAATTCCAGCCGAGGTTAAACCTTCCCAACCCGCAGCGAAAGTAACTTTTGTTGGGGCTTTTGACCCTGATTTCACTCTGTTGTTGAGGGAAAGGAGATCAATAGACCTCAATAAAATGCAGGATGATGCTTTAGAAATTGAGTCAAATATGATGGCATCAAGTAAGTTAAAAACAAATTTTGAAACAAGAAATAAAGAAACCAGAAGGTGAGGGAACAAGGAGGACCCTCGGGATCTGGGACGTCTTCGAAATACAAGATGGATGACATGGCGAGAATAATCAAAGAATTTTCAAATAAGATCTCAAGAATGGAATTAGACCAATCAAAGAATGATCATTTCCCTAGAAAGGATTTCAAAAGGAATCCCAACCCTCAAACACAACAAAGGAAAATTAAGAATGAGGACCAAAAGATTCAAGCCCCCCTTCAAAAATGAAAATTTTATAGGAGGAGAAGACATGAAATATTTTGAGGAGTTAGAAGAGGACATAAATAATCTTGGCGATGACTGTCAACAACCTTATTTGACGAGACAAGATTATGAAAAATCCTTAAATACAAAATACAGATATGAGAATAATGAGAACAACAATATTACAGAAGATTCAATTTATCAAGGAATCGCAGATGATATAATGGTCGAACTCCACCAGAAGTACAATCTAAGGCCTAGAAACAGGAATGTCACAACCACCCCAGTAAATAAAAATTTTCCAAGGGGGGAAACCGACGAGGCAGCTTCAAAAGCTGTTGAAAAACAAACTGTTAAAACCAAGACTACTGACACACAGCCTATCAAGACAAAGCCAGCAGAAACATTAGTCATCAATGCTAGGAAAACAGAGGATCCTGTAGCTAAAACAAAAACCTCACAAAAAAATAAAATTGAAAAGAAGGGGATAGAAGCTCAAGCCACAGAATTTGATAAAACAATGGGAAATTTCAGTCTGGAAAATTAAATCAATAAAATTAAAATCCCTATACCTCTTGTCGAACTGGAAAAAAACCTAATATACAGAAAGCAAATTGCTAAAATAATTAGTTTTCAGAAAATGAAAGTCAGGCCTACGTTATAAATCTAAAAGATGACAAGCCTAATATAATTTTCGGTCCACACTTCGAAGGTGCCGGAGATATCGTTGCCCCTTTCTATATCACGCTAAATGTGAATGATCACCTGCTCCATAATTGCATGTTGGATTCTGGAGCCTCTCACAATGTGATGCCTAAAGCCATTATGGATATACTTGGTCTTTAAATCACTCGAACTTATGGAGATTTGTATTCTTTTGATTCAATAAAATTTAAATGTATAGGCATGATAAAAGACTTAGTAGTCAATCTTGCACAGATACCTGTAAAAAGCATTCTGATGGATGTGGTTGTTGCTGATATACCCCCAAAGTATGGCATGTTTCTATCCAGGTCTTGGGGTGCCAAACTTGGAGGATCCCTCCAACTCGACATGATGTACGCCACAATCCCGATCTTTGGAGGACAATTCACACGCTTGTACAGAGAAAACAGGTTGGTGTTTACGGTAAGTGAACCACTGAACCTAAATAATTACCCTGTTTATATTGCTGATCAAGATTTAGGGAATTGTATTCTATCTATTGATTGTGATATTGATGTATGTATAGAAGAACGTTGTACAGAAAAGAAAAATAAGAAAAAATAAATAAAGATGTGTATGGTTTAGGAGTTTGGAAAATGTTTTTTTGACGGTGCTTCATCTTGTGAAGGAGCAGGAGACGAAGTGTTGTTAGTGGCACCCAATGATGAGTTCATTATACATTTTTTTTATAGACTACAATGGGACATTGATTATACTAACAATGTTTGTGAATATGAGGCTCTAGTCCTAGGATTAGAAGTTGCCAGAAAATTAAAAATTAAAAACTTAGAAGTCTATGGTGATGTTAAACTGATCATAAAACAAATTAATCGTCAATACCAGGCTAAGAAGCCAAGGTTAAGATCTTATAGGAACTATGTTTGGGATCTGATTGAGAAATTTTTCTCATCAGTTAATGTTCACTACATTCCTAGGACTGAAAATCAATGAGCAGATTCACTGGCTAAAGCAACCTCGAACTTTGCACCTCCAATGGTTTTCAAGATTAAATATCATATAGAGATGAGACATAGGCCTTCCATACCGAATAACATACAATATTGGTATATTTTTTAGGATGATGAACAACTAAAGAAATTTTTAGGAATGGTAGATGAGTTTTCTGAAACACATGTCGACCAAGAAAACCAGAATGATCATGTTTGGGTCATGCAGGAAGGGGAAGATACCCAAGAGTTTCAAGATAAGAATGTTAATCACCGTATGCTTATTTTGAAAAATAATCAGATCTCTAAGGGCCTGATTCCCTTAGAAAATTTATTTAATCATGATGACATCCCTTTGAAGTCCACTTTACAGCCTCAACCAAAAGAGGTTGAAGATTGTGATATAGGTACCAAAGAAAATCCTAGGTTGGTAAAATTATCTAAGTACCTACCTCCTGAAATAAAAAGTAAGTATGTTGAGTTGCTTAGACAATATAAAGATTTTTTTGCTTGGTCCTATGATGAATTGAGAACTTATGACACTACTATAATAGAACATAAAATTCCTTTGAAACAAGGTGTCAAACCTTTTAGGCAGAAACTCAGACAGATTAACCCTATATTATTGCCTGTGATAGAGAAAGAAGTCAAGAAAATTCTGGACACCAATATTATTGTCCCACTGAGATACTCTGAGTGGGTAGCTAATTCAATCCATGTAAGGAAGAACAACGATGAAATCAGACTGGGTGTAGATTTTAGAAATCTGAATGGATCATCACTTAGAGACAATTATCCATTGCCTAAGATGGATCATGTTTTAGAGAAAGTAGTTGGAAGTAACAGAATGTCTATGATTGATGGATTTTCAGGCTACAATCAAATTGCAGTACATCAAGATGATAAAGAAAAAATTGCATTCACTACCCCTTGGGGTACCTTTATGTATGAAAAAATGCATTTCGGTTTAATGAATGCAGGAGCAACTTTCCAATGAGCCATGGACATCGCTTTTGTTGGAGAAAGAGATAAGTTTGTTGTCATTTACCTTGATGATCTCACTGTTTTTTCTAAATCTAATGCAGAGCATCTAGTGCACCTCAAACAAAATTTCGAAAAATATCGCAAATTTGGTTTGTCACTGAATCCCAAGAAATCTCATTTCGCAATGAAAGAAGGTAAACTCTTGGTTCATATAGTGTATAGGGATGGGATCAAGATTGACCCGAAAAGGATCGAAGCAATAGATACTATAAATATTCCTAGAAATGTAAAAGAAATTCAGTCATTTTTAGGAAAAATAAATTTCTTGAGGAGATTTATCCCAAACTTTGTTGAAATCATAAAACTGATTATAGATATGCTTAAGAAGGACAGCGAAGTTAAGTGGACTACTAAAGCCAAAGTGTCCTTTCAATGTATCAAAAGGGTTATAAGTAAAGCACCAGTACTGGCAAGCCCAGACTATAAGAAGGAGTTTCTGATTTTTTCTTTCACCTCTAAACACACTATAGCAGTCGTACTATTACAAAAAAATGATGAAGGTTTTGAGCAACCAATTGCATTTTTTAGTAAAATTCTCAGAGATGTTGAGATAAAATATGACATATTGGAAAAACAAGCTTACGCAATGGTGAAATCTCTCAAAACTTTCAGAACTTATGTGTTGCATTCAAAAATCATTGTTTATGTGCCTACCAGTTCTGTTAAGGATATATTGGTTCAACTGATAGTGATGGAAGGAGAGGCAGATGGTTAGCCAAAATTCAGGAGTTCGACTTAGAAGTTAAACCAACTAAAATTATTAAAGGTCAGGGTTTGGCTAAATTGATGGCTGAATCAAATTTGAAAGCACTTGGAATAAATTGTTTGCAAGAAAACGAAGGATTTTTAGATATAGATGAACTCGATGTCACTGTGCCCACAACTAAAATTCTACAAAAATTATCTTCTTCAGTTTGGTACCACGATATTGTTTCATATTTATTGATCCTTCAATGTCCCAGTGAACTAACCCCATCTAAAGCTAGGACATTGAAGTTACATGTTGTAAAGTATTGTATTATAGATGGCAAATTGTATTGGAAGGACCCCCTGGGTTTCCTATTGAGATGCTTAGTAGAAACCGAAACAAAAAAGGTTATAGATGAATTCCATGAGGGAGTGTGTGGAGGACACCATGCTTGGCGAGCAACGGCTTATAAAATCCTAAGAGTCAGGTATTACTGACCCAAATTATTCAATGATGTAAACACTAAAGTTCGAACTTGTAATCATTGTCAGTTGTTTACAAACAAGCAGAAAGTCTCGGCATTACCTTTAGTGCCAGTTAGAGTCGAAGCTCCATTCCAGCAATGGGGTCTTGATTTTATTGGATAAATCCATCCACACTCAAGCGCTCAACACAAATGGATTCTAACCACTGCAGACTATTTCACTAAATGGGTGGAAGCTATTCCTACACGAAATGCAACTGACTTAGTAGTGATCAGTTTTTTGGAGGAGAATATTCTATCAAGATTTGGTTGTCCTCGAAAAATAGTGACAGATAGTGCTCAGGCCTTCAAGTCCATGGCCATGATAAGATTTTGCCAAAAATATAATATTGTGCTAGGACACTCCATGGCTTACTATCCACAGAGTAATGGACTAGTTGAGTCATCTAACAAAAGTCTGATCACTATAATTAAGAAAGTATTGACCGAAAATAAGAAAGCATGGCATCTGCATTTGAAATATGCTTTATGGGCTAACAAGATAGGCACAAAATGGTCAATAATGTCTCCATTTCAGATGGTATATGGTACAGACGTCATTCTACGAATAAATCTAGCGTTGTCAGTAATGAAACTCTGGCACGACTCAAACGAAGAGACAAATGACATTACCAGGAGGATAAACCAACTAATTGAAGTTCAGCAAAATAGGTCTGAAGTATATGAAAAGCTACAGAGATATCAAGATAATATGAAAGCCTTATTTGACCAAAAAGCTAAAGACAAAGAATTCCTCCCCGGTGATTTGGTCCTAAAATGGGAAGCCAGAAAAGAAGATGCTAGTAAACATGGTAAGTTTGATCAAATATGGTGCAGCCTGTACAAAATTACAACCTCTGAGGGAAAGAATGTGTTTTTATTAGAGAATCTCGACTGAAAGATTCTTAATGCCCCTATCAATGGGCGGTACCTTAAGCACTTCATGCAGTAATATGTTTATGAACTGTCATTGTACATACCAGTTTGTTTTCATGTTTTGTTAATAGTTACATTTCTTTCGGTAAGTTCTTATTTTACTATAAATACAAAAGGTCGACTAAAAATGAAAATAATAAAAAAATAAATATATATATATATATATATATATATATATATACAAAATAGGTCAAAAATTGCAATAAGAAGGCTTCTAATCTACTAGAGTTCCTGACAGCTATCATTTTTATCTCGTTGCAGGAGACTTGCTAATAAGTCAAGAGACTAGAAATATCAAAAAGGTGATATGCATGGATACTCACGTTAAATGCCTCCCCAAAAAAGGTAATAAACTAATAGTTTATTTGGTTGGAAATACAAAGAACTACCAAGGTATGAATTTCTGTCCTGAAAACTCAGGAGATGTGAATGAATAGGACAGTAATCTCATGTTTATATTAT
>SNQJ01S0145417.1:24102-45491 GCA_010110895.2 Picea sitchensis | reverse complement strand
TGGATGCACTTGTTTATGGTACAGGTTGATTACAGGTTATTTGGTATAGGTTGGTGCATGGTTGATTCCCTTGTTTATGGTACAGGTTGATTACGAGTTGAGGTACAGGTTGGTGCATGGTTGATGCACTTGTTTATGGTACAGGTTGATTACAGGTTGAGGTATAGGTTGATGCATGGTTTAGGTTTATTGTTACAGGTTTACATCGATATATCTCATAGTGATAGTGTGACAGTGGTTCCATCATTCTACTTCTACTTCAGGGTGGTTGGACAGGGCAAGGACAAGTGGTTGTAGCCACCTTATGGTTGTAGATGGAGAACATAGGGGGTTTCTACCTCCTTCTGGTTGTAGCCAGAGAATTGGGGAGTTGAATCTTCCCTCAGGTTGTAGCCTAAGAAACTAGGGGGTTGGAGACTTCTTCCAGTTGCAGCTGGAAAACAAAGGAAGTTGGTGCTTCCAATGAATGTAATTCTTCAAGACATATAAGAAAAATAATTCTGTTGTTTTCTCCCGCTTTGGGTTTCCACATAAAACAATGGTGTACTGTGTATGTGTATGACTGTTCATTTGTTCATTGCTTATTTACTCTGCAGTTATTGGATGATAATGCTTCATTGATATAACACTTGGATTATATGGTTAAAAAGGAGTAAATTGTTCTATTACTAATTCACCCCCCCTCTCAGTAATCCAACAACTCACACATGGTATGAGAGTCTTCCCTATGTCCATCATAGCTACAACTGAGCCTTGCATAGCTCAACTGGCCACAGCCCCTTTCAGGTGGGGTTGGGATTCCAACCATTGGGTCCCATACATGTTGCACTACCCCTTGCGGTCACCTCGGCTAGCTCATATCCTACTCCAATTGAAGCTGACAAAGCCACCCAGTTCATTGAGAAGATCCAACATATCCATCAACAAGTTGAGGATATCCTACAGAAGTCTAATGACAAGTACAAGCAGTGCCATGATCAACATCGGGTGCCACATAAGTTTCAGGTGGGAAAAAAAGATCGGTTTCATTTGCAGAAAGAACACCTTACCGGACCCCATCGGAATCTTCTCCTATTCCATTATGGGTTGTACACCATCACCAAGGTTGTGGGTGATAGTGATTTTGAGCTCAACATTCCTCATTTCCTTAGCCTGCACCTAGTGTTCAACGTGGATCTCCTTCGATCTCATTTCCGACCATTATTGGACACCTCATAGATAGAATAATAGTTGACACCAAAAGGGATCAACCCTGACTACATACAATAGGAATCCAGTGATCATATTGTGGACAAACAGGTCAAGGGCACTCGCCAACAAAGGATCCAACTTTATCGAGTTCTCAAAGCATAGCAACTCCTACACCAAGGCAAGTGGCTCAGCCCGGACCAAATTCAACAGAAATTTCTTCATCTAATGGGGGAACTCAACGCGATGGAGACTATTTATTCCTAACAGGGGAGGATTGATCCAGATGGATGTCGGTGGCCTCCCACCTATTCCAACTCGCTTATTTTGGCAGTTTTCCAGTTCAACAGTTGTTTCCTAGTTTTTGGGTCCTTGACTTCCAAGGTCATTTTAAGGCCCTAAACAATGTTTTTAGGGCCCTAAACATCTGTATTCCTCGGATATAACTTTCCAATGGTATATCTTGCGCCTAAAATGGAGATCGTATGAAAAAGTTACGACCCCGGGAAGTTGATGTACTAACTTACCCAAATGAGGCCCACATGATTTTTGGTGCTTCATCTTCTAGGGTTAGGTTTTTGGATGTCTAAATTTTTTGACATTCCTATTTATTGTAAAAAGGCCTTGAGAGCCTCATTGTAATCATATTCTAGCGAATGAGCGCAACTGTCACATCTCCTCTCAGAGATAATCTGCCACCATTCTAGCAAGCTTGTTTTTCGCTGCATTTTACAACTTCAGCTTATTTCCTTATTGAATAGAAACTAATTTTACTATATATCTGTCATTTTATGTTAATCATATTTTGATAATAATCCATATTCATTTCGTTATGCTCATAAAATCTAGATCATAAGTTAAAAAAAATAAAAAATTGACCCCTAAAGTTATTGGGGTGATGTTGGGACCAAGCCTTGGCTTACAAGCTAAGGCGATGTCAGGCATCACCCCAACTATTCCGGTGTCCAAACCATTGGAGCACCCAAGGCTTGTATGTGGGGTTGTCCAGGCTGGTCGATGTCAGGCATTGCCCCAGCCCCCCAGCGACCAAGCCATGAATTTAGTCGTGGGGTTGCCCATGGGCCGTGACTTGGCCGCCGAGGAGCTGGGGAGATGTCGAGCATTGCCCCGATCACCCCTATAGGAAAAATAATAGTCTTGCGTGGGAAGGGAATTATGCCCAGTAGTCACCATGGGCCAAAATTATAAAATTTTCACTAAAAACAATAAAAAGTGTAAATTAAAAAAAAAAAACTATACCTAAATTTGCCTTTTTTTTCTTCTTTTTTTTTCTAAAAATCCTAAAAATTTTGTTAAAATTTATTTGAAAAAGGTCTCAATTTTTTTTAAAGTTGTGATTTTTTTAGAAAAAATTAGAAAACATCTAAAAAAAGTTAGGGTTTTTATAATTTTCACATGAAAAAATCTTATGTGATTCAAGGATGATCTTATAATTTTTTTTTGGTAAATGATAAGAATTTAAAAAATAGCTAACCTTTGAAATTATAGATTCCCCTCGAATGTATTCTCGATGTTTCTCCCTTGTATATTGCTCCAAATTATTTAATGAATGTTGCCCAATATTTCACGCAATGTAAAAAGACAAAACAAGACTGTGTATATATAACACAAATGATATAAATTACCGTTAAGTATAACGAATGTGGGATAAATAAAAATGAAGAAGATTGTCTACATATATACCTAAAACTATATGGATCAAATCTAAGTTTAATCAATGTGAGATAAATAAACAAACATGAAAAATATTGTAATTAACAAGTAAATAACGAAACAAAAGAGTAAAAGTTNGAATTTGAGGGGGAAATTTTGGAGGGAATATTTTTGAGGGGGATATTTCGGGGGGGAATTTTGGAGAGAATATTTTGAGTGGGGGGGATTTGAGAGGGAAAAGATAGTTCTGCAAGTTATAATATTGTCATTGGGAGGGTGAGCATTTGTATCATTCTATGTTCTTAGTGAGAAATGATGGTTTAATCAGATAAATAAGATTTTATTTCTGAGGCATCAACAAATTTTTCGCATACCTCTCATTTTGGGACTAGAAAATGTGATGGGAATGATTCTAATGGAAATGAGGCATCATATTTTTCAGTTAGTCAGAAATTTGATCATAGTCCAAGTAATGTTATTCATCATGTTCCGTAGGAAAGTCCTAAATGATAGGACTTTGATGGCACCAATGATAAAGAGGAGGAATATGATGGTGATCAATCTATTCAATAGTTAAATAGTATTGAAAATAATCAAAATGTAGGTCTAAGTGGAGACTATGGTCATAGTTTAAATGATTGAGATGATGTTTTTCCTCCAAGTGAGGATTTTCAAGGTACTAATGAATATTTCCAATGCACCAATGAATATGATGAAGAATTTACCTCAAGTGGAAATTTTAAAAGTAGTGAAGATGATTATGGAAATGGTGGACACTATTTCATGAGTGGGGAATTTAAAGACAACAATGTTGATGATTATGATTTTCCTCCAAGTGAGGATTTTGAAGGTATTGATGAAGATTTTCCTCCAAGTGAGGGTTTCTGAGACACAAATGAGGATGATGAAGAATTTCCCCCAAGTGGGGATTTTAAAAGTAGTGATGATGATTATAGAAATGTTGGACACTCTTTCCCGAGTAGGGAATTTAAAGGAAGTAATGTTTATGATGATGATTTTCCTCCAAGTGAGGATTTTCAAGATAATGATGACGATTTTCAAGGCACTAAGCATGATGATGAAAAATTTCCCTCAAGTGGGGATTTTGAAAGAAGTGAAGATGATTATGTAAATGGTGGATATTGTTAATGCTAGAAGTCAACTCCAGACTACTATTGGTTCAATCCTAGCACACCTTGTTTCAAAATGTTCAATAAGGTTTTTAGAGATGGATATATCTTTCTTGGTTTGAAAGGAAATAGTGGTTTGATCTATTAAGATCACTTACCTAGGTGGAGAAAGCCAGGTAAATAAAACTAATGATAAGTGGTTTAAGGTTTGGATGATGTGATTGAGGAAAAGGAAAGACAAAACTGATAATTACACTAATAAACAAACATTCTCCTTAATGTATTTATGCAGTAGTAGAATACACCTTTATCTAGAAATAATTCCAAATAAGATTTAGGGGAAAGAAACACCAATGTGGAAAAGATTCCTGGAAATCCTTTAAAGAAACATTTCCGACACATAAGCATTTTTCATACAATCATATAACATCAGCAGAGTGTTTCAGAAGACACAAGGAAAATGATAAACAAAGGAAGAACACATAAACTAACCATTAGCTTTATTAGCAGTTGAAGTCTTTACATAGGCAAGATGAATCAAAATAGTAGATTTAGATATAAAATTTTCAAGCCAAGAAAGGGATCCAACCCCTTCTTCCTCTACTTCATGAAATATATAGAGTTTTACATTAGTTTCATACATTTATGATCAATTCAATATTCATGGATATCTCAAAACTAACTCCTACAGGCCCTGAGGGAGAATTTTTCATATATCTATTGATATACAGAAAAGGAAATCAATTACGACTTAGACCCTATAATATATGCATCAAATTTTCATAGAGATAGGTCCTTGGTTGAATTGATTACACATGGCTGGTACGTTGCATCCTTCACCTAGTCCTCTAAGATCCACATGATCCTCTATGATCCATGTTATCCTCTATGATCCATCTGATCCAACACTTTGACAACTAAAAATAGGTAACTGATTTGCATTGTCATGCATCAAAAATAGGTTGTATATAGACTTAAAAAAAGGATATCTTAATCCCTCTCTGAATTCCATATAGTATTTACCTCCTCCTCTACCTTTCCCCATCACAACAATGCAACTATGTGTCTTTAACTACAAATTCAGATGGTACAGGTGTTCCTGTAACGCCAATATTTTTCCTATGTGGAGAGCTGCAGGAACTTCTTGTAGCGCCCTTTTAAAATCAAATTTTAATATACTTGATGCATTTTCTTGGCGAGGCTACATCCAACATTATCCATAGGGAGATAAAACCTTAAGTGCATGCAAACAAAAAGGTTTTCTTCAAGCATCAATCAACTTTTAGTCAAAAATTAGGGTTTGCCTAGAAATCTAAGCTCTGAAATTGAAACTTCTCCCTGGAAGACAGATTTAGCTACCTCAACTAACATATCCAAATTATTTCTTCTTGTTTTATTTGTTTGAGCATGAGTTGTCATTTTCTTTGTCTTATCATCTCCAGATCTGGTCATAGGTTTTGGGCCCTTCTTGCTCTATTTACTTTGTTTCTTATGTTGTCTTGCATAAACTATTTATTTTCATGTAGGAACCTTTTTATTTGTTGTTAGATCATCTTTCTTAAGTTTCTTCTTCTCCGATCTCGTTGTAGAACCCTTATTTCTTTTTTATGGCTCCACCTTAGGGTTTGTGGGTTCCTCATCGATTAATATAACCTTATCCTTGATTGCAGGGTTATACATGGATTTAGATTTCAATCTAAACTTATTTTGTGGTCTAATACTTCTTTTCCTTACCAAAACTTTATATCTATAAACATCATCTTCAAAAGAGATAGAACTAGGAGGAACACTCTTTGGAGTAGTTTCTTTAGGTTGTACAGAACTTGAATGTACCTCTATTGTCTCAAGTTCTTGAATATCATTCAACATCATAGGTTATGTTAACATTTTACTTATTTTAAGATAAACCTTCTCTGTATATGGGAAAGGATGCCTACCTCTACCCAACACATGAGAATATCCTTCACCTATTTGCAAATTGGTTGGACTGATCTCAACTTGTTCATATGGAATCTTCAAATTGGTTTTCCTTTTATTATTCCTTGAAACAACAGGTTGACTTGTGCCTGATGATTCTCCTTGTGTTGGATCAACAAAATTGTCAGGAAACTTTTGGGCAGGAGGATGAACTTCTGGTCAAATCCTGACTGAATCAAGAATTGATCCCATGTCCTCTGTCTTTTCTCCAACTCTACCTTAATGAGTACCTTGATTAAACCTTGATGATAGATACCATGTGGGGAAGTCTTGGGATTCGCTTGGATTTTCATAGCCATTTTATTCATGTCCCTCAAGAAATAGTATGGTAAGCTCATCCTTTTAATTCCAAACAAGTGAAGGATAAATCGAAGATGAAACAAGAATATAGAAGTGAAACTTCCTTCATATGTGATATAGCATTTTATCATTTCCAAATCCTCCTACCATTCATCAACTATCCATTCCTTAGGAAAACCCTTATCATAGTTTGGATCTATGTGCTTTGGTTTCATAAATTGATTGACATCCTCACCTATGATTAACTTGTTCTTGAACCATTTTTCATCATCAAAAGGGATATTACATGATGTTTTTATTGACTCCTCTACAACCTACATTATCATATTAGAAATTAGAACCCTTTGTCCATAAAATCATTCAGCGAATGCCTGAGCTACATCATAGTGATAACCATCTAATATAGCATAATACATATACCAACTAGCTTGGTGGAAGGCATGTCTGATGTTTTCATATGCCTCCATAAGCTTAGGTTCTTTGGGTTCCTTTCTGTTTACATGTCCACTTTTACCCATATATGTTGTCACGACCAGTAGACTGGATTACTTGCTGAAGAAGTGGGATATGCCATCTATGTGGAGATAGATACATGATCTGTTGACTATATGGAGGAAATTTGAATCAACTAGTTGCAATGTGAATATGGAGTAACAAATCATACCCCTAGGTTGATTAAAAATTGTTTTTGAAACCCCATCTGCATGACATATTGGATGATAGATACAAGAAAGTGAAAGTATTGCCACCTTTGCATGCTATGATGTTGGTTTTGTACTTGATAACCACCTTGAACTTTCATTCTGCCAGGTAGGATGATTCACGTCTTCAAAAACGTGCTACAATACTCATAATGATGAAAATCATGGACAGATGGAAGTTCCTGTAGCGCCCTAAAAAATTGTCCTTTGGAATTTTTGGATGCAATTGACTTGAAAATAATTTGAGTTATGACATGACATATGATTATGATTTATAAATCATTTAACCCTTTCTATGAGACCCAAATAATCGTATCAACTCTTTTTTGGAAAGATTTAAAACTAAATGATCTCATGAGACAGTTATTATAAACATGTGCATAACTCCTCCTATCCCCTCTTACAAGACGAATTATCTCTCATTACTAACAACATAACATTATTTTGGACCCCGTGATAAATATTTTGAACCTTTAACAAAATATGATGAGGATTTATAACTTATACAAAAAAATTGTAATGAAGAAAGAAAGGGATGAGAGATAAAAATTTGTAGAACATAAGAGGTGATAACATAGGCTCCATGGGGGATGGAGTTATCCCTGTGAAACTCCAAGAACTTTGGAACACCTGTGCCTAAGATCCATTTGGATTTCTACCATCTATATTTTGTAAATGATAATTTCTCAACTTCTGAAGTCTAGTGAAACTTTACTCAAAGCACATCATCCTGAAAACTTAAAAATGAACTCTGAAAAACAGAAAGAAAAGTTGTAGCAGTGATCCATTGGGCTATGGAGTCATTCAACTCTTTCCAAACTTCTTGAATTGTCCCCTACCATACCTCCAACTCTACAACTTATCCAAGCAAACTGAAAGAACTTCTGAAAAAAAACATATTGATGCAATCCAAATGCTCGGGAAGAGAGCTTATTATCTATGCTACCCTACTCTAATCAGATCTCCAATTTTCTCAAGTGAAGGCATGATTCCAGTGCAGCCAAGTAAGTATCTGATTGGTGAATATAATTTTTTGCAAAAAACTCTCCAAGTAAACCCATAAAAGAGGCAACAAATGCACCAAAAAATCAATGAGCAGTTGATACTTATAGTTGCAACCTACTCGCTTGGAGAAATATCCAATATTGAAAACTTCCAAAACAAAAAATACTCCATGTATATGGCTATAGGATCATGAATGATATAACACAAATCTAGATGAATAAGAGGAATAAGTTGCTCCCTCATAGTTGTTGGTGAGACAAAAATCAACTCCCTTTCATCTGCTTGTTGGTTGTCTTCCTGTAGTGAAATAGCTTGACCAAAATTCAAGAACATATAATATTGCATGTTATCATAAACCAAAAAGTGCTATTGATTTGTAGTATGAATGGGCACGTGTTTGGGAGCATCCACTTCTTTTTTTACAAAATGATCATGTGACATTTTAATAGTAGGATTAAAAAGATTCCTACTATGATCAGCTAAAAACTTTCCATAAGAAAAATCATCATCTACAAAATGACCTTCATGATCATCCTCATAAACGAAATCAACTTCATGCTCATTATTAGGAAAATATTCAACTATATAAGTAAATTCATATTGCTGATGTAATTTATGAACACGTACATCTACAGTCTCAATAGTAACAAAATCAGATTTAATACTTTCAAGATCTAAACAAGAATTAAAATCTGCAAATGATGCACCAGCATGTTGAAATAGTTGCAAGGATGGAGTAGATTATTGTTGTCCATATTCTTCCTTAAATTTATGTGCATGCAAATCTTCAACTGAGATTTTATTTGAGAGCTTTCCACGAGCTCAAAGGTTTTTTTCAATTTCTTATGCATATGTATACACCTTCTCTAAAGATGAAGACTTTCTCTCTTTGAGGAATAAAACCAAAACAGGATGATGATGAGCTACAATATAAAACATCTTAGAAGAAACTTCAAATAGTCGAATGCAATCAGGCATGCTAAGATAGAAGTTATGAAATCTCTAGTTGAACTGGGTGATAGTCTCATTTCTTCTCTTCTTCAGGGCATAAAAATCAGATATACACTGATCAACAGATTTATTTTCACCCCAATATCTCAGGAATACATGATGAAAATTAGTCCATGAACAAATAAAACAAGCATTGATATTTCTAAACCACAAAGGAGCATCACTGACTAAGGATTTGGAAAATAAACTCAAGATAACATCCTCATGCATGATTTCAAAATTATCAACGAAATCCTCAAAAGCTTCCATGTTCTTTTTAGCTGCAATATGATCATCTCCTTTAAACATAGGAAGGTATTCAAAAAACGTGGGAGGGTAAGCATTTAGAATAGGAGGAATCTTGAGAGGTTTAAAAAGTTCTTTGATTCTTAAATGAGCTTCAGTAGGATGAACACAAAGTTCAACTCGCTGATTGTAAGGTTCAATGGGGACCTCAGAAGGTATATCAACTTCATAATCCACATGTTCACAATATGAGTCAACTTCGAGAGAAATTGAAACATAAGCCTCAGCTTTATCAATAGGTTCACATGATGGGATTGAATCAAGGTCAATAGTCCATGAAGAGGAAAAATATTTATTACTCAGTGAAGAATATGCATTTGTAGGATTACAATCATCTGAATAAACAAAACATAGGATGATCCTCTTTACATGCAAAGGGAAAGACAAGAACGAGATGATAAAGAAGAGAAAAATTTCATGGAGAAAGTTAATAAGTTGATACCTGGTTTTTCCCTCCTTTGATTTCATTTTTCTATTAGCGGGATTTTTCCTCCAGTGGATTCTTAGATTGTGGAGTCTTCGGGTGAAAGATTATTGCAATATGTATGTGTCCGGCTTCATCTCACCATCTAAATATGGATCTAATCAATGTCGTTCTGCCAAGGAAGATTACTTCATTCATTTTGTCCTGGAAACAACACCAAAAGATGTTAACTCTAGAATTCAACTCAAGATGGCTATTGAGTCAAACCTAGGATACCTTGTTTCAAAATGTTCAATAAGGATTTTAGAGATGGATAGATCTTTCTTGGTTTGAAAGGAAATAATGGTCTGATCTATTAATATCACTTACCTAGGTGCAACAAGTCAGGTAAATAAAACTAATGATTAGTGGTTTAAGGTTTGGATGATGTGATTGAGAGAAAGGAAATATAAAACTGATAATTACACTAATAAACAAACATGTTCCTTAATGTATTTATGCAGTACCAAAATAAACATTTATCTCGAAATCATTCCAAATAATATTTAGGGGAAAGAAACACGAATGTGGCAAAGATTCCTGAAAATCCTTTAAAGAAACCTTTTCAGAACATAATCATTTGTCATACAATCATATAACATCAGCAGAGTGTTTCAGAAGACATAAGGAAAATGATAAACAAAGGAAGAACACATAAACTAACCATTAGCTTTATTAGAAGTTGAAATCTTTACATAGGCAAGATGAATCAAAATAGTCTTTAGATATAAAAATTTCAAGCCAAAACAGGGATCCAACCCCTTCTTCCTCTACTTCATGAAATATATAGAGTTTCACATTATTTTCATACATTTATGATCAATTTTATATTTAGGTATATCTCAAAACTAACTCCTACACGCCCTGAGGGCGAATTTTTCCTATATCTATTGATATACAGAAAAGGAAATCAGTTACGACTTAGACCCTATAATCTAGGAAACAACTTTGCATAGAGATAGGTCCTTGGTTGACTTGATTACAAATGGATGGTACATTGCATCCTTCACCTAGTCCTCCAAGATCCACTTGAATCTCTATGATCCATCTGATCCTCTATGGTCCATCTGATCCAACACTTTGACAACTCAAAATAGATAACTAATTTTCATTGCCATCCATCAAAAATAGGTTGTAGATAGACTTAAAAGAGGGATATCTTAATCCCTATCCTTATTCCATAAATTATTTACCTCCTCCTCTTCCTTTCCCCATCAAAAAAATGCAACTCTATCTTTTACAGCAAAATCAGTTGCTACAATTGTTCCTGTAGAGTTGATATTTTTCCCGTGTGGAGAGTTGCAAGAACTTCCTGTAGTGCCCTTTTAAAATCAGATTTTAATATACTTAATTCATCTTTCTTTCCCAGACTACAAACAACATTATCCATAGGGAGATAAAACCTTAAGTGCATGAAAATGAAAATGTTTTCTTCAAGCATCAATCAACATTTAGTAAAAAATTAGGATTTTCCTAGAAATCTAAGCTCTCAAATTGAAACTTCTCCCTGGAAGAAAGATTTAGCTACCTCATATAACATATCCAAATTGTTTCTTTGTTTGAGAACAAGTTGTCATTTTCTTTGGCTTATCATCTTCAGATCTGGTCATAGGTTTTGGGACCTTCTTTCTCTATTTACTTTGTTTCTTCTGTTGTCTTGCATAAACTATTTATTTTCCTATAGGAAACTTTTTATTTGCTGCTAGATCATCCTTCTTAAGTTTCTTCTTCTCATATATCATTGTAGAACCCTTCTTGCTTGTTGATGGCTCCACCTTAGGGTTTGTGGGTTCCTCATCGATTACTATAACCTTCTCCTTGATTGTAGTGTTATACATGGATTTAGATTTCAATCTGAACTTATTTTGTGGTCTAGTAATTATTTTCCTTACCAAAACTTTATATATATAAGCATCATCTTCAGAAGAGATAGAACTAGGAGGAACAATCTTTGGAGTAGGTTCTTTAGGTTGTACAGGACTTGAATGTACCTTTATTGTCTCAGGTTCCTGAATCTCATTCAAAATCATAGGTTCTACTAACCTTTTACTTATTTTAATATAAACCTTATGTGCATATGGGAAAGGATGCCTACCTCCACCCAGCACATGAGAAGATCCTTCACCTGTTTGCAGATTGCTTGGTGTAGCCTCAACTTTTTCATCTGGAATCTTCAAACTGGTTGTCTTTTTATTCTTCCTTGAAACAAAAGGTTGACTTGTGCTTGATGATTCTCCTTGTGTTGGATCAACAAATTTGCCAGGCAAATTTTGGGCACGAGGATGAACTTTTGGTTAAAACCATGATTGAATCAAGAATTGATCCCATTTCCTCTGTCTTTTCTCCAACTATGCCTTCATGAGTACCTTGATTAACCCTTGGTGATAGATACCATGTAGGGGAGTCTTGATATTCTCTTGGATTTTCATATCCATTTTATTCAGGTCCCTCAAGAAATAGTATGGAAAGCTCGTCCTTTTATTTCTAGACAAGTGAAGGAGAAATCGAAGATGAAACGAGAATATAGTAGTGAAAATTCCTTCACATGTGATATAGCATTTTAGCATTTGCAAATCTTCTGACCATTCATCAACTATCCAGTCCTTAGGAATACCCTTATCCTAGTTTGGATCTATGTGCTATGGTTTCATAAATTGATTGACATCCCCACCTGTGATTAACTTGTTCTTGAACCATTTTTCACCATCAAAAGGGAGATTACATGTTGTTTCTATTGACTCCTCTATAACCTGCATTATCATATTAGCAATCCAGACCCTATGTCCATCAAATCCTTCAGCGAATGTCTGAGATACATCATAGTGGTAACCATATAATATAGCACAATACATAGACCAACCATCTTATTCGAAGACATGTCTGACATTTTCATATGCCTCCATAAGCTCGGGTCCTTTGGGTTCCTTTCTGTTTACATGTCCACTTTTACCCATATCTGTTGTCACGACCAAGAGACTGGATTACTTGCTGAAGAAGTGGGATATGCGAGCTATGTGGAAATAGATATGGTAAATGTTGACTATATGGAAGAAATTAGAATCAACTAGCTACGATGTGAATATGGAGTAACAAATAATATCGCCACGTTGATTAAAAATTGTTTTTAAAACCCCATCCGCGTGACATCTTGGATGGTAGATACAAGCAAGAAAAAGTAACGCCACCTTTGCATGATATGATTTTGATCATGTACTTGATAACCACCTTGAACTTTCATTCATCTAGGTAGGATGATCCACATCTTCAAAAACCTCCTACAATACTTGTAACGATGCAAATCATGGACAAGTGGAAGTTCTTGTAGCACCTTGAAAAAATTATCCTTTGGAATTTTTGGATTCAATTTACTTGAAAAGTATTTGAGTTGTGACATGACATATGATTATGATTTATACATCATTTAACCCTTTCTATGAGACCCAAATAATCGTATCAACTGTTTTGTGGAAATATTTAAAACTAAATAATGTCATGAGACAGTCATTATAAACATGTGCATAACTCCTCCTATCCCCTCTTACAATACTAATTATTTCTCATTCCTAACAACATAACATTATTTTGACCCCCATGATAAATATTTTGAACCTTTAACAAAATATGATGAGGATTTATAACCTATACAAAAAATTTGTAATGAAGAAAGTAAGGGGTGAGAGATAAAACTTTGTAGAACATAAGAGGTGATAACAGACACAATGATGATTATTTTTCTCCAAATGAGGATTTTCAAGGTACCGATGAGGACGATGAAAATGTTTCTCCAAGTGAGGATCTTAATGGCATTGATAGTCTTAAGGGTGATCATGGTTTTCGTTCAAGTGAATATTTTCATGGAAGATCCAATGACATTGGTGAGGATGGTAATCATTTTTCTAGTGAGTTTTATATTCCTCCCATCAACTATATTATCAATAAATATGATGATGGACCCAGGAATGAAGATCATGTTCTCAATCATTTTGCTACAACAAATCAAGGTGATCGACATTCTATTGTTCAGTCTCCTAGCAATGTTTTTCTTGATATTCCTTCTCGTTATGAGGAAAATCCTTCTAGTGAGGATGATGAAATAGTGGAGACATTGCAAAGAAACATTGTGTCTAGGAGCAGTACTAGACCCTTTTATATCAATCCAAATCATTCTAGTTATACAAGGTCTAGGAAAGAATTTCTCACTAAATCAATTTCCATAAGTGAATTGATTTCAAGTGAATGTTATCAAAATAATTGTTTGAAAAGCATGGACTACATGTATTCCTTGAATAAAAGGAAGACATATTTTTAAATAAATAAGAGCATGAAAAATTCATATTTGATGGGGTGCATGATATCCACCAAGACAGGATATGATTATCACATTGGGAATATTTTACTTTGCAGAAAGGATTTAAAAAAAAAATCACTCAATTGGTAATCTTCGTCTATCAAGAATCCAAACAAGGTTGGAAAAAGATCATTCATTTTATTCAAAGGTACATCATGGATGAGAGAGTGGGCCATTAACAAACACTAAATTTTCATGGATGTGTGACTTCTTTTCCAAACATGGAGATTGTATGTCAGATAGAAACACAATACATATTCCAAATAATTTCTCAAGGAGGGAAATCTACAACTTGTACAAAGGATATGTTGAAGGTGTTGAAGGAAATTGTGATTTTATTACATATGCATATTTTACAAGAATATGGAAGAAACAATTCAATAATGTTTGTATTCCTAAGAAGTCAAGTATGGGGATTTACAGTATATGTGTTACTCTTAAATAAACAATAGATAAATCTAAAGGGGTAGAAAGAGGTATGTATTTACTATTTTTGTTTTTTTAAATTGGATAGGTATCAACTATGAAAACATTTTATCAATATTTTCATTTTATATCATGTGCAAAGTCCATAGTGAAATCACTTCAAGAACATCATAATCAACAATCAAGTGAAAGGAAAAATTTGTACAAACATCGAAAGAAATGTTATGATTCTCCAAACAAATATTTAGGTATGATAATTGATGGCATGGACCAAAAGAAAACACTTCTACCACATTTTTTCCATACACCAAAAAAATTACAAGAAGAGAATTGCATTCTCTTTGACTTGGTTGGTTGTATGGTTTTCAATGGAAAAATGTGTCCAAGGGTTTACTTCACAACTCCAAATATTCATAATGATGAAAATATAAACATCGCCATAATTAATTGTGTTCTCACTCACTGGTCTAGAAATCCTCCTCAAGTTATCTATTTATAGTTGGACAACACTAGTTGTGAAAATAAAAATCAAATTGTGTTTGGATATCTAAGCATGCTTGTTGAGCTGGGAATA
This sequence comes from Picea sitchensis, assembly GCA_010110895.2. Classification (NCBI taxonomy): domain Eukaryota; kingdom Viridiplantae; phylum Streptophyta; class Pinopsida; order Pinales; family Pinaceae; genus Picea; species Picea sitchensis. Next base: position 30,409 of record SNQJ01S0145417.1, on the reverse strand, counting down.
TTTCAAAAGGTGAAAGTTGGTTTCCTTCTTGTTGGGCACACTCATGATCATATTGATCAAGTGTTCAGTCATTTTTCAGTAGCGTTAAAGAGGAGAAATGTTGGAAGCCTACCATCAATGATTGAATGTATTAAGAAAGCATACATTCCAGAACTTGTTTTTCATATATTTGAAGAAATTGTTGGCATGTGAAGATTTATTCAAGGATCGCATCGTGAATAAAAATGTATTGAGAAACTTAATGACATTACCTTCCAACATCAATTTTGTTTCAAAAAAATTGATGGGAAAACGCTTATATGGGGAAATCAGTATTCAACTACTGTAGAATGGGGACCTTCATCAGGTTTACCATTTTTGAAGTTCATTCTAGATCATCCAATATTTGCATTAAATTTATTTGTATTACAATCAGTTGTTGAAATCCATAATGCACAAAGTTGTAATAGAGATGTAGATTATTATGAATGCCTTGAAGAAATTAAAAATTCCATTCAAGATACATATGAGTACTTTGATGTTGTTGATTCTGTTTGGTGGGAGTATTTTTTCAATGGTCAAAGTGACATAATTTCAAGCTCAACAAATGAATATACATTTTTGAAGAATCCATTTCATTGGCCAAAAAATATGCCAAATAAATCTAAAGAAAGAAACATTATTGAACAACAAGAATCTCAAGGTGTTATTGAGTTTCCACAAGCAGAGGAAAGAGAAAAGTATATTGGTTCTCAAAGGTCACGTGCACAACATGAAGCCATGGAAGACCTTTACAGGGGTTCAGTACAATATATAAAGGAGGATAGCATGATTGCATTCTTAGCGACTGAAGATCCACATGGTTATCCATTCTAGATTGAAAAGGTTATAAATATTGAGAAATAAAATGAAGATGTTATTGCAATTGAAGTGCATTGGTATGCAACAGACACACACCCATTCAATGGTGTGTACAAGCTAGAGATGGTGGTTGAGAAACATGTCAATAGAAAGAGAAAAATAAAGGTTCAAAATACGACTCGTCGTTGCACCGACCTCTTAAAATTAGAGGATGTTGACATACTTGTTTATGAATTCAATTTGAAAAAGAGAGGAAATATTTGCTCCAAGAAAAAAAATATTATCAAGAGGTTGTTGCCACGAGAAATAAATGCAAGATGAGAGTTTGATGAACCTAGTCATAGATATAAAAGGATTTTGACATATGAAATGTTGGGCATGCATGTAGACTCAGATGTTGCATTTATTGACAATGGAGAAGAGTATGGATCATATACATTTTCATCCAATCATTCATATGAAAACAATGTAGACTTTGATGGTATTTCAGAATCCATGAGTCAATCTTAATAAGTGTATGAAACATTTTATGTATTTTTTATCCATATGATATTTGTATGGTAACTAGAAATGAGCATCGAACTTACATATGATCTTACATGAAGTTATGAATCATTTTTATGCTTTACGAATTATATGTTTTGATTATGGAGAATATAATAAAACTTCTTAGCTCATATCTTTTGAATATGGACAATATAACAATACTTTTAAGAAATAATTTATGGTTCATTCAAAGTAACTTGTATTTACTTTTTTATTATTAAAAGTAAAAAAATATTAAAAATTGATGTTGAATTTTTAAAGTATAGTGTGATGTTTTCATGGCATTAATGTTTTATCTTGTCCTTGGAGTGATAAACTAATATTTAAAAAGTTAGCATTTAAGGGTTGATTTTATGATTTTGTTTACAGTAATGATGATTTCTTTTACCACTTTAAAAAAATGTGTCATTTTAATAATCCAATTTTAGAATGGGTGCTACCAGTAGCAATACTTTTCAATTTGATGGTTGATTTTGAGGTTTTGGTTTTAATGGTACAAACTGCTAAAAATATGATTTCAAATTATCAATAATTTTAACGTTATGCCTATTTTTTTTACTTTATGTAACATCATTGTTTTTTACTTTATGTAACATCATTTTTTACTGTATGAGTTTTGAAGGCCATGCTTGAAAAATATTGTAATTTTGATCTCGTTTGAAAAAATGGTGCTACCAGTAGCGCCACTTTTTTATTTGGGGGTTGATTTTCATGTTTTTTATGCGAAAATATGGGCTTTTTTTGTCGAAGTTCTCTTTTTTAAGTCATAGTTCTCGTTAAGTCGGTAACTTTGTTAATATCCTTGTTTTTTCTTATCAGCAACATAACATCCACATTTAAAACCAAATAAATAAGATGATCACCAATTAATTTGAAATACACACAGTGATCCTCTTTGATCCTTGCAAAGACAAGTCCCAACATATAAGTACCAAATTTTGTATACCACATCCTTGGTAATTTCTTTAACACATACAAGGAATTTTTCAACTTGCATACCAGCGCCTTCTTTCCCTTCATAGAAAATCCTTTTGGCTGCTTCATATAGATTTCTTCTTATAGATCCCCATGTAAGAATCTTGTCTTTCCATCCATCTATTCTACTTCAAAATAAAATGCAATAACAACATATAAAAGAAATATAATAGAAGTTAGCATGGAAACAGGAGAAAAAATCTCACCAAAGTCAATTCCCTCAACCTGGGAATAACCTTTTTCTACTAACCAATATTTGTATTTCTCCACTTTTCCTTATGTATTCATCTTCTTTTTAAACACTCATTTGTTTCCAATGGAATTTCTTCCAGTCGGAAACTCTACTAGATCCCAAGTATCATTCTTGTCTAAGGCTACTATTTCTTCAACCATGTCCTTTTTCCATAGTTTTCCATCCTCTGAATCCACTGCCTCCCTAACAGTTCTAGGATCATCATTAGTAATAGACAAAGCAAAATTTGAACAAAAATCAGGTGGAGTATACCTTTTTTATTGCCTTATTTTCTGAATCGATCTTTTCAATAATGGAGTATGAGGATCTTCTTCTTTGTCTTATTCCTTTTCTTCTCTAGAGTATGATTCATACTCCTTTAATTCAAACTCTATTTTCTCTGGTTCTTCCTTCCTTGGTAGAACTTCTTGTTTGACAACATATTTTATTTATCTAAATACCACGTCTCGGATATACACTACCTTCTTAGTTTATGGGTTCCAAATATTATAACCTTTCAGACCATCTTTATACCCAATAAAGATACACTTTTCATCCTTTTATCTAACTTAATCATGTTTTCCTTTGGAATGTGAATATAGGCCTCACAACCAAATACCTGAAGATGTGTGAGAGAGGGTTTATTACCAATCCATACCTTGTGTGGAGTCTTTTCATCCATTGCTAATGAGGGTGATCAATTGACCACGTAACATGTAGTACCCACTTCCTTTGCCAAAAATTATTGTCCTAGCCCAGTACCATTGAGCATGCACCTTTCTTTTTCCATCAGCGTCATGTTCATCCTTTCTGCAACTCCATTATGCTAAGGTGTATATGGACTAGTATTCTACCTTTCTATACCACACTTCTTACATAATTCTTCAAATTCATTTCTGTATAACTCTTCACCATTATCTGTCCTCAACACCTTAATTATTCTCTCTGTTTGATTATCAACAAGAGCCTTAAACGCTTTAAACCTATCAACGACTTCATATTTATTCTTGAGGAAATATATCCAATTATTCCTCTAGAAGTCATATATAAATGAGACATAGTACATAGATTTTCCCATTGATGAAATTGACATAGATCCAAACACATCATTGTGCACCAACTATAAAATTCCCTCTGTCCTCGTTGCACCAGAAGGGAATCTTACCTGATTATGCTTCTCATATACACAATGTTCACAAAAATCAAAATCTAGAGAGTAGTTAAACATACCTTCAACCATACCTTTATTATGTAGCATTCAAAGGCCCTTCTCTCTGATATGCCCCAGTCTTTGATGCCACAACATAGTCTTTTCTACAAAGATTGTAGGAGTTTTTTCTCTTTCAGCTCCAATATCAAGAACAACAGAACTATTGCACCCATCACTAATAGTGCTTCCTTGCAGATTATATAGAGTTCCAAAAAAAAATCCCTTCAACAACACCATTTCTCCTCAAACCAATCCTACCTGTTTCTTTCTCAAACACTATTTTTACCCTTGCATCGTCCATTTTTCTTACAAAAATAAAATTTATGGCCAATCCTGGCATGTGTAGAACACCGGGGAGTGTTCTAATCCTTCCATCCATGAGATTCAACTTGAATTTTCCTTGTCCTATGATTTTGGCCATCAATTCATCACCTAGGAAAACATTACCTCCATCATACATTTCATACTCGCAAAACCATTCCCTGTGAGAAGTCGTATGAAAGGAGAACCTGATTCAACCAATGATGCATCATGATCTACATGTGTTCTTAAATCAGCCAAGTACACACCCCCTCCTTCTTCCTTAGAGGTTTTTACTTCTATAGAAGGAGAATATTCAGATCCCTTCCCTCTCTAAATGCTTTTGGATTTGCATTTCTTCTTGTAGTTCCCTTGTTTTCCACATCTCTTGCATACATTTACAAAATTTATGGGAGATTTATATCTTCCCTTAGAGTTTTATCTCCCACTTGACGACTTAGGTATATTAATTTTATGGGAGCACTCTCTTGAAAATAATGCATCTACGCTCTATCCTTCCATGTTCTTCCTCCTCGTCTCCTCTAAAAATAAGGATGAGACCACATTATCGAAACTTAAAGTAGTTGTATTAATACCTATGGCCACAACCACACTATCCCATGAGTCTGGTAAATAGCACAATAAACTGATACATTTATCTTCATATGAAATTTTAATATCAACAGATAATAAATGACTTACCATAGTATTGAAGGTATTCATATGCTCCGTCACCGAGTCTCCATATTTCATCCCTAGGTTATACAACTTGTTATGTGGGAACAGTTTGTTTACCAAGGACTTAGAATAATACAAAATCCCCAATATATCCCATAATTCCTTGGTTGTAGCTTCCCCTGACACATTCAACAATATTGAATCTAAGAATCATAATCAAAATGTGCTCTTCTCCTTCCGATCCAATTTTTTCCAGTGTTTTACTAACGTTCCTATAGGTGCAGTACCTAGATCCCCAATGATCCATTGATTTTTGTCCATCAAAATATCTTCCATATTGAGCTTCCATAGCTCAAAAAAATTTCCATTAAATTTCTCTATCTCGATATTCAAATTGCTCAACGTTTCTTTTCACCTAAAGAATCAATACCACAGATCTCCCACTGTAACAAGGCTTATCATAGAACTGATCCAAACCCTTAGCCACAAAGGTGTCCCACTGAAGCCAATAATTTCTTTTATACCAAATATATATTTTAACCATGTCCAATTAATTATTGCAAACAAATTTTTGATAAAACAGAAATATACAATGGTACATGCACACATTACATAGAGAGTTTTACCATGGAAACCAAAACTGGGTAAAAAAACAACATGTTTAGAGTTTCACCTCTAATATTCTATTCATCATCTTCTTAATTGTTTATAATACAATATAGATATAGGATCTCGTGACATCCAAACCCTTAATACATTTACCCAGATTAGTCAACGACCCTAATTCCTTAACCAAAATTAGAAAACCATTAGAAAAAAACCTGTGCCAAAAATTGCTAAAAAACAGACGCAAAAAATGGACCAATTTTTTTTTCTTGGGGTCTCCCACTCTAGAACCCCTGCAACCCTCCCGGATGGGGGGTGCTAAGCACCCCCAAGACCCCCTTTTCTCCTATATCAGTGTACAATACATGGGATTAATTTTCAAACAATGTAACACATACTCAACAAGATACACCTTGGTGGTCCAAGTCACTCCATGTGTAATATGTTTTTAGAAACTATGATATAACCCCATGGAATGTCATGAATTTGTGGTTACCTTATGATGGTTTAATAGGATGTCATAGCATATAAATTTTTCTCACTTGCGTCGTATTACCATCGGGAACATATTTTTGGTTAGAAGTGTGTCATCTTCTAAGATGATTCATACTACTAGGTGTTTAGACTGGGTAGTGCAATCTGTATCTTAATCACACTAGGAACTTTCAATTTCCTTAAGTATCACTCATTTCCATCCAAAAAAAAAATTAGTTTCACCCCATCATGTATGACTACTCAAAGTTCAAAAGGAACGATCAAAATCAAGAATGCCTAAATCAAATAAAGCCACAAAGGCTAAGATCTGAAGAGAAAATTCAAAGAAAAAAAACAAAGTACAAGCTACTTCACTATGCCCCCCCACCCTTCAAAATACTAAGAGAAAAATTCCTATCTAAAGCAAGAAAGGAATTAGAAAAAAA
>SNQJ01S0145417.1:2530-16961 GCA_010110895.2 Picea sitchensis | reverse complement strand
ACTGACTTAAGTGGATCTGATTAGCTAATAATAGTAAACCTAGAAAACTCACAGTTACAACAGTCTCGTTGAAACTCACAGTTACAACAGTTATCTCTTACTGAAGTAAGCATTATTCTAACAAGACCAACAGTGCATGTATTTCTATAGCACTTCCCTCCCTTGCCAACGAGAACATGGAATCCAATCAAGTCATTCTCAATTTTGCAGCGAGTATACACATCTGAATATGCACTCGGAATGGGCCATGGCTCTCCAATGGACACCATATATCAATCTGTTGTATCTTCTTCTGGGTCTGGATCTCATCTCAAAGAGACTGCACCTTTTCTTATGTTTCTACTGCTTTTGGAATTGGATATACAATCATTTTTGTTTCCCTGCATATCACTTACTCTTGGTAACATATAATATCATGACAAGAACCCCCAACATGATGAAATCGAGTGCCCGATAGGGACTCAGACACTGGTGGTAATGCTTGTATTTATTTCTCCGTCATTTTATCTTTAAGCATTTCTAATGTAGTGCATATTTTTCATTTGTTTCTAATGTACAACATATTTTTCATTTGTGATTGAAAGTTTTTTATTTCTATTATATGGAAATGCAATTATGTGAAGGCTACAATGCCTCTAGAATAAAAAAAAAACCCAATAAATGTGAAGGGATAGGTGGGATTAGGATTCACTTACCTTTTCCATACAGGGATTGAATACCCGAGTCCATGAATTTCCTGATCTCCCTCCTTTCTTTCTGAGACATATACAATTAAGTTGGTCAATGTCAATCCCTTCAATGTCGGGCATATTTTTCAAGAGATTTTTTATTATAATCTAATGATCACAAACAATAATGATAATGTAAGGGGACTCATATGACTAAATCCATAAAACCAACCTTCATTATTAAATGAGCTTGTGAAATTGTTTGTTAAATGTCACCAAGTTTTATGAGTCAATTTATCACAAATTAAAATATCAACAATGAGAAAAATTATTATAGATCTAGGCCAAATAACCCATTAATGACATAGACCATCAAAATTGAGGGAAGGTTTAATATAAAATGTGCAAACCGCAACATGACCCTACTTCACTTACCATAAAGGAGGATGCACATATTTTAAGGGGGGGTATGACTATCCTGGGTGTTAATTACCAGCACCGTGAATTAGACGAATGTGAAGCACCGATCAATTTCTCTGTATATATATACATATGCCGTATTTGTCATGGGATGAGCGAATTCACACATCAGATGTGAGGGAAGGAAACTTAGGGTTTAGGAAATAATAATGTGGTTTCCTTGGGATTGGAATTTTTCTTGAGAGTTATCAAAAGTAAAATCAAAATCCTATAGAATTTAATAATGGATAGAGATACAATTTGTACGAACAAAGAAATGACCCGGGGTATACTCAACGTCAGAGGAGTTTTGAGATTAAATGGTATGTAATAACTTTTACGAAGAAAACTATGCTTTAGATCCGAGTCATGGATATATATTAATTCTACATAATGATTTGATTGGGTTAATAAATTCACGATCAAATAATAACCTTAGGATTTGATTTTTAAGGGTAAACAAATGGAAAGATGAGTACTGATTATTATCGTTATAGTGATGTAAACCTAAAAATATCATTATCATACCTTGGATTGAAAGTATATGTCCATAATAGTACTTATATCGTCGAGTTGTAGGTTCAATAAGATTTGTTTAGGTATCGAACATATGGATCAGATCTGTAATCAAAATAAATGTCTTAGGATTTGATAGAAGAAGATTAATCAGTTGAGTAATGACCAAATCCTAATTGTTGGTTGTATAATGAAACAACAAAATCAACCAGCAAGTTTATTAGTGTAAGATATTCAACTAGGATAAAAAGATAATAAAAATTTGTGATAAAAAAATCTTATAAAAGGTGATTGGAAATTTTCAGGAAAGAGAGAGAGGCATGTCATTGTGCCATGGAGTCTAGATGAGATAGGGTTATTCAAATTTTGTATTAGTGTTTTCCCTTACCATTGGTTGGGGAAAAAGCACTATATTGAGAGATCGGAACTTATACTAAGAGGGTTGAATCAACAAATCAAACAATCATATACAATATTAGTTTTCAACAAAGTAAATCTAATAAAGGAAACTTTCTAAAATATTTCCTTTAAATAAATATACTTCATGAAATCAATTGAGTGGAGAGTTAGATTTTACCTCCTGGCTCTCCAACACATTCCTAATATTCATCACCTTCTACTTAAGCATCATGTATAAAATTATCTCCACTTAACAAATAAGAAAAACCCTAGAAAAAAAGAGAACATAACTTTGGGCAAGAAACTAATCCTTTATTATTCTCCAATCCCCTTTTACAAATGAGAGGCATTCCCCTTTTATAGGTGAAGAGGAGGCATGAAACCATTTACAAAAACCATGGGTAAAAACCATTTTCTCCAACAAACTTGAGAAAGATAATATTTTTAAATGTGCTCCTACAATAGAATATTGCTTTTTCCCTTAATACGGTCAAATCATAATAAAATAATGATATTCTTCCTTAGACACAGTAAAATAATGATTTTCTTTCTTACAAAAGGTCAAACCATGATAAAATAATATTTTTCATGGTGCACCCCCTTTAGGAGAGGGTCAAAGTGGTCAAATAAGCCCAACCTCTTGCTTCATTGATGAAATAAATCACATGTCAAATCAAAATTCACCCTTCTACTTAAGCTATGAATTTATGCATGTGCTCAAATAGGAAAGGGGGTGCTCCATGTGTCCAAAGGGTCCAATGTTTCTTCAATGTGTAATATCTACCTAGGATGATGGGTCTAACCCCTTAGAAAATCACTAATTCATAGTTCCAAGTGACAATTTCCTAGTGAACATAACATTTTAATTTAATTTTGGCACTTGCTTAAGTTTTACCCAGGGAAACATTATTAGTAGTTTTAAATAAACCCACTCCTAAGGAAAACCCATATTTCCTAAGTTTTTTAGGTGAAGGATAGAAAATCAGTTAGATTAGTAATGAAATGGAAAAGGGGAATTCTCATGTGATGAATCTCAAAGTCGTAGACATGCATAGGTCATGTTTTAGATATTTTTATGTCTCTAGATTTATTTTAGCTAGGCATTGTTTTTATATTAGCCTTCTAGAGGGACCCTTTACTAGTTCGGTCTGCACACACTTCCCCTTTCTTTCCTTTGTTTTTTTTCTAATTCCTTTCTTGCTTTAGATAGGAATTTTTCTCTTAGTATTTTGAAGGGTTGGGGGGTATAGTGAAGTAGCTTGTAATTTGTTTTCTTTCTTTGAATTTTCTCTTCAGATCTTAGCCTTTGTGGCTTTATTTGATTTAGGCATTCTTGATTTTGATCTTTCCTTTTGAACTTTGAGTAGTCATACATGATAGGGTGAAACTAATTTTTTTTTTGGATGGAAATGAGTGATACTTAAGGAAATTGAAAGTTCTTAGTGTGATTAAGATACAGATTGCACTACCCAGTCTAAACACCTAGTAGTATGAATCATCTTAGAAGATGGCACACTCCTAACCAAAAATATGTTCCCGATGGTAATACGACGCAAGTGAGAAAAATTTGTATGCTATGACATCCTATTAAACCATCATAAGGTAACCACAAATTCATGACATTCCATGGGGTTATATCATAATTTCTAAAAACATATTACACATGGAGTATCTATGGAGTGACTTGGACCACCAAGGTGTATCTTGTTGAGTATGTGTTACATTGTTTGAAAATTAATCCCATGTATTGTACACTGATATGGGAGAAAAGGGGGTCTTGGGGGTGCTTAGCACCCCCCAGCCGAGAGGGTTGCGGGGGTTCTAGAGTGGGAGACCCCAAGAAAAAAAAAATTGGTCCATTTTTGCATTTGTTTTTTGGCAATTTTTGGCACATGTTTTTTTCCAATGGTTTTCTAATTTTGGTTAAGGAATTAGGGTCGTTGAATAATCTGGGTAAATGTATTAAGGGTTTGGATGTTGTGGGATCATATATCTATATTGTATTATAAACAATTAATAATATGATGAATAGAATATTAGAGGTGCAACTCTAAACATGTTGTTTTTTTACCCGGTTTTGGTTTCCAGGGTAAAAATCTCTATGTAATGTGTGCATGTACCATTGTATATTTCTATTTTATTAAAAATTTGTTTGCAGTAATTAATTGTACATGGTTAAAATATATATTTGGTATAAAAGAAATTATTGGCTTCAGTGGGACGCCTTTGTGGCTAAGGGTTTGGATCAGTTCTATGATAAGCCTTGTTACAGTGGGAGATCTATGGTATTGATTCTTCAAGTGAAAAGAAACCTTGAGCAGTTTGAATATCGAGATAGAGAAATTTAATGGAAAAATTTTTGAGCTATGGAAGCTCAACATGGAAGATATTTTGGTGGAAAAAAATCAATGGATCATTGGGGATATAGGTACTGCACCTATAGGAATGTCAGTAAAAGACTGGAAAAAGTTGGATCGGAAGGAGAAGAGCACATTCTGATTATGCTTCTTAGATTCAATATTGTTGAATGTGTCAAGGGAAGCTACAACCAAGGAATTATGGGATGAATTGGGGATTTTGTATTATTCTAAGTCCTTGGTAAACAAACTGTTCCCACATAAGAAGTTGTATAACCTAAGGATGAAATATGGAGACTCAGTGATGGAGCATATGAACACCTTCAATACTATGGTAAGTCATTTATTATCTGTTGATATTAAAATTTCATATGAAGATAAATGTATCAGTTTATTGTGCTAGTTAACAGACTCATGGGATAGTGTGGTTGTGGCCATTGGTAGTAATACAACTAATTTAAGTTTCGATGATGTGGTCTCATCCTTGTTTTCAGAGGAGATGAGGAGGAAGAACATGGAAGGATAGAGTACAAATGCATTATTTTCAAGAGAGTGCTCCCATAAAATTAATATACCTAAGTCCTCAAGTGGGAGATACAACTCTAAGGGAAGATCTAAATCTCCCATAAATTTTGTAAAGGTCTGCAAGAGATGTGGAAAACAAGGGAACTACAAGAAGAAATGCAAATCCAAAAGTGTTTAGAGAGGGAAGGGATCTGAATATTCTCCTTCTACAGAAGTAAAAACCTCTAAGGAAGAAGGAGGGGGTGTGTACTTGGCTGATTTAAGAACACATGTAGATCATGATGCGTCATTGGTTGAATCGGGTTCTCCTTTCATACGACTCCTCACAGGAATGGTTTTGCGAGTATGAAATGTATGATGGAGGTAATGTTTTCCTAGGTGATGAATTGACGGCCAAAATCATAGGACAAGGAAAATTCAAGTTGAATCTCATGGATGGAAGGATTATAACACTCCGCACATGCCAGGATTGGCCATAAATTTTATTTTTGTAAGAAAAATGGATGATGCAAGGGTAAAATAGTGTTTGAGAAAGAAACCTGTAGGATTGGTTTGAGGAGAAATGGTGTTGTTGAAGGGAGTTTTTTTTGGAACTCTGTATAAGCTGCAAGGAAGCACTATTAGTGATGGGTGTAATAGTTCTGTTGTTATTGATATTGGAGCTGAAGAAGAAAAAAATCCTACAGTCTTTGTAGAAAAGACTATGTTGTGGCATCAAAGACTGGGGCATATCAAAGAGAAGGGCCTTCGACTACTACATAATAAAGGTATGGTTGAAGGTATGTTTAACTACTCTCTAGATATTGATTTTTGTGAACATTGTGTATATGAGAAGCATAATTAGGTAAGATTCCCTTCTGGTGCAACGAGGATAGAGGGAATTTTACAGTTGGTGCACAATGATGTGTTTGGATCTATGTCAGTTTCATCAATGGGAAAATCTATGTACTATGTCTCATTTATATATGACTTCTAGAGGAATATTTGGATATATTTCCTCAAGAATAAATATGAAGTTGTTGATAGGTTTAAAGAGTTTAAGGCTCTTGTTGAGAATCAAACAGAGAGAATAATTAAGGTGTTGAGGATATATAATGGTGGAGAGTTCTACGGAAATGAATTTGAAGAATTATGTAAGAAGTGTGGTATAGAAAGGTAGAATACTAGTCCATATACACCTTAGCATAATGGAGTTGCAGAAAGGATGAACATGACGCTGATGGAAAAAGAAAGGTGCATGCTCAATGGTACTGGGCTAGGACAATAATTTTTGGCAAAGGAAGTGGGTACTACATGTTACATGGTCAATTGATCACCCTCATTAGCTATGGATGAAAAGGCTCCACACAAGGTATGGATTGGTAAGAAACCCTCTCTGACACATCTTAGGGTATTTGGTTGTGAGGCCTATATTCACATTCCAAAGGAGAACATGATTAAGCTAGATAAAATGATGAAAAGTGTATCTTTATTGGGTATAAATATGGTCTGAAAGGTTATAATATTTGGAACCCAGAAACTAAGAAGGTAGTGTATATCTGAGACATGGTATTTAGAGAAATAAAATATGTTGTCAAACAAGAAGTCCTACCAAGGAAGGAAGAACCAAAGAAAATGGGGTTTGAATTAAAGGAGTATGAATCAGAATCTAGAGAAGAAAAGGAATAAGACAAAGAAGAAGATCCTCATACTCCATTATTGAAAAGATTGAATCAGAAAATAAGGCAATCAGAAAGGTATACTCCACCTGATTTTTGTTCAAATTTTTCTTTGTCTATTACTGGTGATGATCCTAGAACTGTTAGGGAGGCAGTGGATTCAGAGGATGGAAAACTATGGAAAAAGGACACACTTGAAGAAACAGTAGCCTTGGACAAGAATGATACTTGGGATCTAGTGGAGTTTTCGACTGGAAGAAATCCCATTGGAAACAAATGAGTGTTTAAAAAGAAGATGAATACAAAAGGAAAAATGGAGAAATACAAATATTGGTTAGTAGAAAAAGGTTATTCCCAGGTTGAGGGAATTGACTTTGGTGAGATTTTTTCTCCTATTTCCATGTTAAATTCTATTAGATTTCTTTTATATGTTGCTATTGCGTTTTATTTTGAAGTAGAATAGATGGATGCGAAGACAACATTATTACATGGGGATCTATAAGAAAAAATCTATATGAAGCAACCAAAAGGATTTTATATGAAGGGAAAGAAGGCGCTTGTATGCAAGTTGAAAAATTCCTTGTATGTATTAAAGAAATTACCAAGAATGTGGTATACAAAATTTGGTACTTATATGTTGGGACTTGTCTTCACAATGATCAAAGAGGATCACTGTGTGTATTTCAAATTAATTGGTGATCATATTATTTATTTGGTTTTAAATGTGGATGTTATGTTGCTGATAGGAAAAAACAAGGATATTAACAAAGTTACAGACTTAAAGGGAACTGTGACCTAAAAAAGAGAACTTTGGCAAAAAAAACCCATATTTTTGCATAAAAAACATGAAAATCAACCCCCAAATCAAAAAGTGGTGCTACCGGTAGCACCATTTTTTCAAACGGGATCAAAATTACAACATTTTTCAAGCATGGCCTTCAAAACTCATACAGTAAAAAATGATGTTACATAAAGTAAAAAACAATGATGTTACATAAAGTAAAAGAAATAATCAAAACGTTAAAATTATTGATAATTTGAAATCATATTTTTAGCAGTTGGTACCATTAAAACCAAAACCTCAAAATCAACCATCAGATTGAAAAGTACTTCTATTGGTAGCACCCATTCTAAAATTGGGTTATTAAAATGACACATTTTTTTAAAGTGGTAAAAGAAATCATCATTACTGTAAACAAAATCATAAAATCAACCCTTAAATGCTAACTTTTAAAATCTTAGTTTATCAGTCCAAGCACAAGATAATACATTAATGCCATGAAAACATCACACTATACTTTAAAAATTCAACATCAATTTTTAATATTTTTTTTACTTTTAATAATAAAAAAGTAAATACAAGTTACTTTGAATGAAACATAAATTATTTCTTAAAAGTATTGTTATATTGTCCATATTCAAAAGATATGAGCTAAGAAGTTTTATTATATTCTCCATAATCAAAACATATAATTCATAAAACATAAAAATGATTCATAACTTCATGTAAGATCATATGTAAGTTCGATGCTCATTTCTAGTTACCATACAAACATCATATGGATAAAAAATACATAAAATGTTTCGTACACTTATTAAGATTGACTCATGGATTCTAAAATACCATCAGAGTCTACATTGATTTCATATGAATGATTGGATGAAAATGTATATGATCCATACTCTTCTCTATTGTCGATAAATGCAACATCTGAGTCTACATGCATGCCCAACATTTCATATGTCAAAATCCTTTTATATCTATGACTAGGTTCATCAAACTCTCATCTTGCATTTATTTCTCGTGGCAACAACCTCTTGATAATATCTTTTTTCTTGGAGCAAATATTTCCTCTCTTTTTCAAATTGAATTCATAAACAAGTATGTCAACATCCTCTAATTTTAAGAGGTCGGTGCAACGACGAGTCGTATTTTGAACCTTTATTTTTCTTTTTCTATTGACATGTTTCTCAACCACCATCTCTGGCTTGTACACACTATTGAATGGGTGTGTGTCTATTGCATACCAATGCACTTCAATTGCAATAACATATTCATTTTATTTCTCAATATTTATAACCTTTTCAATCCAGAATGGATAACCATGTGGATCTTCAGTCGCTAAGACTGCAATCATGCTACCATCCTTAATATATCGTACTGAACCCCTGTAAAGGTCTTCCATGGATTCATGTTGTGCACGTGACCTTTGAGAACCAATATACTTTTCTCTTTCCTCTGCTTGTGTAAACTCAATAACACCTTGAGATTCTTGTTGTTCAATAATGTTTCTTTCTTCAGATTCATTTGGCATATTTTTTGGCCAATGAAATGGATTCTTCAAAAATGTATATTCATTTGTTGAGATTGAAATTATGTCACTTTGACCATTGAAAAAATACTGCCACCAAATAGAATCAACAACATCAAAATACTCATATGTATCTTGAATGGACTTTTTAATTTCTTCGAGGCATTCATAATAATCTACATATCTATTACACCTCTGTGCATTATGGATTCCAACAACTAATTGTAATACAAATAAATTTAATGCAAATATTGGATGATCTAGAGTGAACTTCAAAAATGGTAAACCTGATGAAGGTCCCCATTCTGCAGCAGTTGAATACTTCATTCCCCATATAAGTGTTTTCCCATCAATGTTTTTGAAACAAAATTGATGTTGGAAGGTAATGTCATTAAGTTTCTCAATACATTTTTATTCACGATGCGATCCTTGAATAAATCTTCACATGTCAACAATTTCTTCTAATATATGAAAAACAAGTTTTGGAATGTATACTTTCTTAATACATTCAATCATTGATGGTAGGCTTCCAACATTTTTCCTCTTCAATGCTACTGAAAAATGTCTGAACACTTGATCAATATGATCATGAGTGTGCCCAACAAGAAGGAAACCAACTTTCACCTTTTGAAAGATTCCTAGCGCAATAAGCATGCTTAGATATCCAAACACAATTTGATTTTTATTTTCACAACTAGTGTTGTCCAACTATAAATAGATAACTTGATGAGGATTTCTAGACCAGTGAGTGAGAACATAATTAATTATGGAAATGTTTATATTTTCATCATTATGAATATTTAGAGTTGTGAAGTAAACCCTTGGACACATTTTTCCATTGAAAACCATACAACCAACCAAGTCAAAGAGAATGAAATTCTCTTCTTGTAAATTTTTTGGTGTATGGAAAAAATGTGGTAGAAGTGTTTTCTTCTGGCCCATGCCATAAATTATCATACCTAAATATTTGTTTGGAGCATCATAACATTTCTTTCGATGTTTGTACAAATTTTTCCTTTCACTTGATTGTTGATTATGATGTTCTTGAAGTGATTTCACTATGGAATCTGCACATGATATAAAATGAAAATATTGATCAAATGTTTTCATAGTTGACAACTATCCAATTTAAAAAAAAAATAGTAAATACATACCTCTTTATGTCCCTTTAGATTTATCTATTGTTTATTTAAGAGTAACACATATACTGCAAATCCCCATCCTTGACTTCTTAGGAATACAAACATTATTGAATTGTTTCTTCCATATTCTTGTAAAATATGCATATGTAATAAAATTACCATTTCCTTCAATACTTTCAACATATCCTTTGTACAAGTTGTAGATTTCCCTCCTTGAGAAATTATCTGGAATATGTATTTTGTCTCTATCTGACATACAATCTCCATGTTTGGAAAATAAGTCACACATCCATGACAATTTAGTGTTTGTTAATGGCCCACTCTCTCATCCATGATATACCTTTGAATAAAATGAATGATCTTTTTCCAACCTTGTTTGGATTCTTGATAGACGAAGATTACCAATTGAGTGAATTTTTTTGAAATCCTTTCTGCAAAGTAAAATATTCCCAATGCGATAATCATATCCTGTCTTGGTGGATATCATGCACACCATCAATTATGAATTTTTCATGCTCTTATTTATTTACAAATATGTCTTCCTTTTATTCAAGGAATACATGTAGTCCATGCTTTTCAAACAATTATTTTGATAACATTCACTTGAAATCAATTTACTTATGGAAATTTGATGCAGGAGCATCGTAAGCAGCTAGCCAAGCAAGCAACGTAAAAGGTGGAAGATAGCTGGAAGACCTCCAGCGCACGTTTTTGAAATGTTTTTGAAGCATTAATGTAATGGTTAAAGGGAAGCATACTTGCATATTGTAAATAGATCATGAGCGATTCGCTCTCATCTGTAGAAGGTAGAGGCATTTATGCATAGTTAATGAAAGTAGGTAGGTTTGAATTATAGATTAGACAGTTTAGAGAGCAGGAGGGAAAATGGATATAGACACCCTCATCTTTGTATCATTGTATCATTAGAATATTAGCATAGAGTTGTAGCAGAGAGATGGAGAGAAGAACCCATGTACAAAAGCTTTGAATTAATACATGAATCTTTGAATCATACTCATGGTGTTATGATGTTCTCTGTGTATACATGTTGAATGGTATGCTGATAGTTGTTTTATTCTCTCTGTTATGCATTTACTTTGATACTGAGTTGAATGTATGATTTCATATTAAATGTTTGAAATCTGAGAGAAGAAAGAGAATGAGTTTCAATTGTTTCTCTTCCTGAGAGAGAATTTCCTACAAGGAGTGCAGTGAAACGTCCACAAGGAGTGCATTGACAAAGGTTCAAAGTTTATCTCTGGAAGCTCAGGAGGGATACCATTGGTCTCATTCCAGCAGAAGTGCAAGTGAAGCATAGGAGACGTGCAAGGCGTGCCCAGGCTAGCTGAGTCCTTAGGAGTTATTAACTAAGGTGGAAGAGAGAAAGACTGCTGTCACAGAAGGTGCACAGAGTCGAGAGTTTAAATACACAGAAGTATTTGAAGGTCTGTCGCAAGGAGTGCGAGCAGAGGCCCTTTTTCGAGGCTTGAATTTACCAGAGAAAGATCAGAAGGGGTAGTGCCTTTGAAGTGTTCTAAGGAAGGTAGGAAGTAAAATCTTCATGTAGGAGGTTAAATTCTGGTGAAGGAACATTGGTTCGTTCCATAGATATTCTTGAGGGGAGAATCGAATGGCCGAAATTCTCTGTGGAGAACTCACAAAACAACGAGGATCGTAGGATCTTGGAGAGATCCGGGGAAGATAAGCATTGGACGAATCCATTCTTCGAGAGGCAGGATCCAATGTGGACCGTTGATCGCGACTGTTGAACCGTTGAGATCATTTCATCATTTCGGGGGTTGTAAGTCCGAAGTGTGGACAAAGCCCGTCATCGCTCGAACTCCTGAAGCACGAACTGGTTTGTCGTGTGTAAAGGCGAGGAGAAGAATTTTTGACGTTTCAAAATTTTGGAGTTCGGCATTTCAGGGGTCCTGATGACAAAGAGTTAGGCCTAGTAGAGAAGAAATCCCAAAGTCGTGAGTTGCGAAAGAACTTGATGTGAATTTTGGGATTTCGGTAATTCGAGATTCGAAATACTGGAAGTCCCGATGACAAGGAGCCCGGGTCCTTTATATTGAAAAACTCAGAGTTGCGAAACCCAGAAAATCCTTGAAGTGGCATTTCGGCATTTTGGGGATTGAGGTTTCGGCATGCTCGTTGACAAGGATTCGAGACACTTCACGTCAGAAATCCCAAATTTACAAAACACAAAATATCTGTGAAGGCGCGTTTCAACATTTCGGTGTTTTGGGGTTCGGGGATTCGGGATTGTGGTGACAAGTGTTTCAGGATCGAGAGTTTTGAACTCCTGGTACCAGGAAGCCCAAAATAATGTGATCCATTGGATCTTAAGGAAGGCTACCAGTCGTTGATTCCATAGAAGGCATCGCTTTGGAATTCGGGGTTTCGAAGTGATAAGGGAACGACAATCAAAGACTGATTCAAGTTTCGAAAGCTGGGAAATGTGACAAGTGGCAGGAATCCACGTCAGAGACTGAGGATAGCTAAGAGGACAGGTGGTGAGTTTTTGTCAATAGTCGGAGTCAGACTCCGTTGACTGTTTCGAGGTTCGGAGGTTGGAGAGTCAGGAAACCTCAAGTCAGGATTCATAAAATCACGAAGTCCGAAACCCCGAAAAGGTGAAAAACCAATTGAGGAGCCAAAAATTGATGAACGTGTCAGGATTAAGAAATTTGACACTTTAGGGGACAAGAGATCGGGGTTCCCTATTCTGGAATTCCTGAAGTCGCAAAACGCGATACATAAGCAGAGGAGGACGTGGCCAAAGACTTCGGTGTTTCGACATTTTTGGTTTTGGTAGATGGAAGGGTTGAGAACCTTGACAACATGGATCACAAAATTATGAAACTTGAAGTCCTTTATGGCTTGAGAAAAAGGGTTGATTTACCCTTGGTGTGGTTGTAGTGAATATCCTAAGCGGATCTTGGCCCGAGGGCAGGGGGTCTACAAAAGTTGTGGTATCAAAGCACAAAACAATTTCTTTGCTTTCTGTAGGAGGGGAAAGGAGGAACATTTTCAGCCATGCCACCGAGAAGAAGAGATAGACCAATGCCTGATCCAGTAGTGGAAAGAGAAATGCGGGAACTATGTGCTAGGCTTGATGCCATGGAGACAGCACAGAGGTGCACAGTCGACACCCGGGATATCAGTGAGGTTGACAGTGAAAATGAAGTTGGACATGAAGGAGAAGAAGTTGTAGTCGAAGATGTTGTGGATGAAGGCCTATTCAGGGCTGTTGCAAGGATAGGTGCCAGGGAAAAAATGGATATTCCCATGTATGAAGGGAACCTGGATGTTGAAGAGCTTCTAGACTAGATTATGGTTCTGGATAAGTACTTCGACTATGAGGATGTCGAGGAAGACAAGAAGGTTAAGCACGCTGCCAAAAAACTTAAAGGGCATGCAAAATTATGGTGGGATGAACTACAGGCTGACAGATGCTGCAAAGGCAAGCAAAAAATCAAGAGTTGGGATAGATGGTTGCAAAGATGAAACCCAAATTCATACCAAAGGATGATCAAATTACTCTTTTTTTGAGGATGTAGAACTTGATATAGAAGCTGATGACAGTGAAAGAGTACACTAATGAATTATACAAGATCAACATCAGGGCAGGTCATCGGGAAAGCGATGATGAAAAGGTTTCCAGGTACATGAATGGTATGCGATATGACATTCAAGATGAGATGAGCATGATGATCATTATGAATGTAGAGGATGCTTATAAGATGGCTCTAAAAGCTAAAGAGAAGATGCAAGGTCAAAGAGGCCAATGCAGAAGTCAAGCCAGAGGCAAAGTAATTTCCCAAGACCAAACTCAAAAATCTAAAGAAGAAGGGAAGAAACCTCAAACCCAAACTAAGAGAGGGGGAAGCTCACAGAGAGGATAGTATGCTGATAGAAATATTTTTCCTTGTACCAGAGGAAGAGGAAGAGGCCGAGGAGGTGAAGTGAAATGTTTTGTTTGTGGGAAAAATGGACATAAATCTTATGAGTGTCCAGATAGGAAGAAAGAAGGTGGTGAAAATCACATTTCCAAATAACAAGGATGGAATGTTGAGGCAGAAGATGCTGAGGGTGGAAGATCCTTGATGATGAGGAAATTTCTCTTAATTCCAGAGAAGGAGGTAGATAACCCAACCCAAAGGAACAAACATTTTCGGACTGCTTGCAAGACCAAAGATAGGGTATGCAAGGTTATAGTGGATAGCGGTAGCATAGACAATCTCGTTTCTACAGAGATGGTAGAAAAACTGGAGCTGGACAGTATTGTACATCCAAGCCCATACAGAGTCTCATGGCTACAAAAAGGACATCAGGTAAGTGTCACTAAACAATGTTTAGTTGAATTTAAAATAGGAGGATATAAGGATG
>SNQJ01S0145416.1:26327-38760 GCA_010110895.2 Picea sitchensis | reverse complement strand
CCCTAACACACCAACCAATTAAATTTATATCCCCTAATGATCCCTAAACCATCAAGAGAGCAATCCATAACCCCTAAATCCCAACCACTAATGGTCACTTGTTCATTAACCCCCAATGAGAACTAATTAACTAACATCTAACCTACTAACTCCAAATGACAATTAATTGACTAACTTCTAACCTAGTAATCGCTAACCCTCTGGGCCTCTAAACCAATAACCCCTAATGTTGAACACACAAACCCATTATATAGGTTGTTGGAGCCGCCTTTTTCAGTTGTTTTAAATGTAATTCTCAAACTCGAGGTTGGCCTTTATTTTTTATTTTTACTTCACCGAAATTTTCAATAGTCCCGACATGCGAAGTAGCGATGGTCGTTATACTCACCAGGGAATAATTTTTAATCGCTTAAATGATTTTTCACTTTTTTACCTCGAGATATCACGCTTCAGGAATTACAAGTCACATGGTTTACAAGCCACGATGCGCGAAGTTGCGAAAAGATTTTGAAATCTTACCTCAAGTTAGCGCCAAGAGTGAAGTTCCTTAAACCTTAGTTAAATGTTGTTGGGGTTTCGCGTCTCAGTGATTGCTCTCCCCAAAAACCTTACTGTCATAACTCCGATAGGCGAAGTTGCAAGATAGTTTCAAAAGTCACCCAGGTTAGTGTCAAAGGTAAGGCATTTTAAACCATAGTTAAAAAATGTCGAGGTTTCGTGACAAGACATTCACTCTTCCAAGAAACTACACCTTCGTAGTCCCGAGTCGCGAAATCACGATATTAATTAAACTCTGATTAATTAAACACTTAATATGGATTATGTTTTTGCCTAACTAGATCGCATCATCACACTCTCGTGTTTTAGGAGCTTGAAGGATAGGAGTGAAATCTCCCGATACCGTGAACGCCGAAAGGGTGATTAAAATTTAAAGAAAACCTAATTAACGAAACTAAGCCAGATTAATTAGTGTATTAATACAAATATTAACACGCACCGTCTACCAGGTAAATTTAAATGTTTTTTGCGCTAACTTGTGTCACGACCTGTCAAAATTTATGGAATTTATTTGAAATGAGGTGAAGTGACAGGTAAATATATTGTTTGTATTGCTAAATATTTTGTTAAAAAGGATTTGACTGTTCTGTTCGTAAGGATGATGGGGTTTTAAATGGTTGATATAAAGAGTTCTTTCTCTCATTGTTTCAAATTTCATTTCTATCTTGCGCAAAGAAGTTTTTCTCATCAGGCTAATTTCTGTATGTATACACATTTTTACTACAGGAGAGCCAAACCAGAGTCCTCTATCATGGCCCCATGAAAAATGTCTAAGGCAATTGTTGAGAGTCCAGGGCAAGGCTCAGACACTGTTTCCAATACTTCACCCCGAAGTATTGATTCTATCAGAACCTGGTCATATGTCTGTGAGGTTCTTCAATCCGAGTTGGTGAATTTCTCAGATGATTCCAGTGACAATGAGAAGGATGATTTGGCCACCAAATATAAAATCATCATTCAAGCTGAGATGCATAAGATAGCGGCAAGGCCACAGCTACTTCCATACTATGATATGATCCGATGGGCGCTAGATCATGTAGACATCCCAACCAGGACCATTATCAACAAGAAGATGGAAACCATTGGGACCTTCAGACCATAACACTTGTAGGCTATGTACCAATTTTCATCCATGCTGAACTTTGCATACAATGTCGAGTTTCTGGAGGGTTTTAAATAGAAGGAATGCGAGCAATACGACAAAATCTTATCTGATTTGATGAAGGATTGGGTCTCACACCCCAAAAAATTCAGGGCGGATAGTAATGGAGTTTATTCCATCTCTTCCTTAGAGCCGCAATTCAAATATATAACAATGATGACCTGTAGGATGTATGGAAAGGAAGACACCACACACGTTTTTCTCCTGTGGGTGCCTCTGATTCATATAGTTGTTGAAGGTTTTTCCTTCGACCGAGCTAAGCTGTTGTTAGACAATCTAATCAGCTGGATTAGAGAATATCGGATGCAAAGGGTGAATGGGAAGGTCGCTTCATTTTTTATGTCCGCATACATCATGGATGTTTCTTATTTCATGACGCCTTTTCCTCTAATGAGATGGAGCTGGACTTCATCGGAGGCTGAGCCTATCCATGTATATCACTCAAAACTTTGGGAGGATAAGGCCATAGACTCCATATAAGATATTTTCAATTTGGTAATGTTGCCAATGCATGTCTCCATTTTCGGCAACCCACCACCCAGGATTTTAGATAGCATCGCGACCAACTTGAGAAGCGTGGCCGACTGGTATGTAGAGGCAGATTTTTCATACATCAGTTTTTTCGGCGCTTCTGTTCCTCCATATGCTCTACCATTATTTATACCAGATAGGCTGGCATGTCGCAAAATCACTAAGCAAACCATGATCAGTGGCATAAGAAAAGAGCTTAAAGGATTCTCGAAGAAGGTATGGCCACCCTTCCCAATTCATTTGAATACCTATTCTTTATTATATTTCGGACACACAAAGGCCGAGGCAGCAACCATAGAATACATTAAATTGGTCCACATTGAATTCAAGAAACACGAGAAACACAGGGTCGTGAGTAATCACATGGCCAGTTGTGGCCTTAAAATATATGAACATGAGAAAAAGCCTCATGATGATATCTTCCGAGGCACGAGATCCTATACCAAGGTCTTGAGTCGGGTGCAAGCCCTGTCGCCCAAAGAGATGGCTGATTTTTTCAAATTCCAGGAACACAGGCAGAGCTACCTTCCTCCCGTCTTATAGGGTAAGAACCCATCGATTTCATAGGTACAACAAATGGGAGCTAAAAGATCCAAAGATTCAAGACCTAACCGAGAGGAATACCAGGAAACGAGGAAGCAAGTCGAAGGCCTGAAAAATGAAGTCGAGATCCCCAATCCTCCAAACAAGCCAACCTCAATTTTTACCTCGAGGAAATCATCCAAGCAAATCGATAGTCCCATCTCTTCGATCACTCCCCTACAGTCTACAAAGGGGATCCCAGACACAGGGTGGATTTTTGGCGAAGAGCTAAAGCCTATTTCCGTGGAAGAATTGCCTCCTAACAAATTTTTATTCGACAAGAAGAGAAAAGAAGTTGTAAAACATGAGCTTTATTGAGAAGCAAGCACAGTAGCCAAAAATTTTAAAATTCTAGCCGACAGAAGAACCATGAAAAAAAAGGAGTTTTCAACTCAGATAGTAGGAACGTTGGGGGCTTTCGCTACCAACAACCAATATTCTATCGGGTCCCTTAAAGAGCATTTGAAGTGAAAATCGCTTAATCAAAAGATTAGAGGCCAAGATGGCTACAGCAGAAGTAGCTGCCAGAGATCAAGCGAATACAGGTATAGAGCAGGCTAGAGCAACTGATCAAAAGGAAATCAAGCGGCTCAAATCCGATATCGAACAGACAGAGAAGGTGGCCCAGACCAACCAACTACAGATAAGCCAACAAGGAGAATTGATAGGGCAGCTACAGGCCAAATTAAACTTCGTCGAAAGCCAGGTAATAGATATCGGGATATTTTAATCTCAAGTGATAGAAATCCGAAAAAGAGTGTTGGCAGCTCAACAAGAATTACTTTCTAGAGTGGAAACCATTCAAAACCACTTCCAACTCATTGATTTAGTATTGGAAAACATCTCTTTGAGTGAAAGAAAAGTTGGGGCGGCTCGGGTCTCTTTCCAAGAGGCTGTTATAGCCACCACAAAAAAGGAAACAGGCAGTGGTTCCAGGTTCTCCATCCCAGAATAGACCTGAGGTAGCATCTTGCTAAAGGCATGCGAGCGTGACATCTCAGAAGGCAGACAACGAGCTAAAGATGTAAGAAACTTTTGGGAAGAATTTTTCAGCTCCATAGATGGGATTTTGTTGGGCCTCGATAGTGAAATCCACACTGGGACACTGGGCCAAATCGATATAGCTAAGTACCTACTCAATATCCAGGAGAACGAGGAAATAGAGTTGGCTGAAATATCATAGGTAACTCAGGCGGATATAGTCCAGGTGGATAAGTGGCTAATAGAACCAAGTGTGCAGTTATGCATTGTCATCACCGAAGACCGACAGGTAGGAGGAAGGTTACCACAATTAGAAAAGGACTACTACACTTTTGAGGAAAATAATCAAGCAGAACCTTCCGGGTTGATAGCCCAGTTGGTGGAGAGGTGCATCACTTGCACCGAGCAGGCAAAAGATTAGATTTCCGGTACCAAATAATGACAGATGGCTACCTGTTCTATTTTTGGAATTCGAAGAGAAAAGAAAGGAAGTTGTCTCACCTACAAGAAAGAGGACAAAGACAAAGAATTGAAACATTTAATCTCCTATTTTGTAATCAGAAACCTATGAAACGATTGAGATTCTAGCATAGAGAAATTTGTATAAATATACACATTGAAGAAATAAACATAGGCTGAACCTTTTTGGTTGATTGTAATAGAGACTTTCTCTTGTTGAAAATTAATATAAATAAATCCAAAGATTCCTAATTTCGTCAAGACTGTGTTATAGGTTTTATTTCCTCTGTTACCTTGTCTAAAATTCCATTTCGTACATTTATGTCTGATGAATGTTTAGCTGCGATTTAGTACAACTATTACTGTGGTGAGAAACGGTTTTAGTATTCTAACTGTTTGCGGTTTTTCCTCTGTATCGACTATCAGCAGGTACAAGACCTGTAAACCTTTTAGACTTCTATATTTTATGCTTCATCAACTTTCTCGTTATTTTTTTTCTTCTCTTGTTTACAGGGTGATATTCTCCCTTGAGAGGAACCTCACATTACAGACAACTTATTGTTTTTCTTACATTTCACACACCTTTATCAAAATAACTCAGTTACGGGAAAAGGCCTTTGGTTTGCATTTTATCTTTGATATCAGAATCAAAAGTTCTCCTTATACGATCAAAATTGATATAGCATTAAAATACCTTGAAACTTTCTTTTAATTTTTATGTTCCTCTATGACTGTCCCTGTAACAAGACAGCCTAATATTGAACTTAGATTGTCTGATCAAACCAGCATATCTTTAAACCTTTTTGATACTATACTTAAAACAACCACCACCCAGGCAGAACTTGAATGTTCATGGGCTACAATTGAACGGGATATAAGCATCCAGGAACAGTTGGAAGAGAGACAATGACAACCTAGAAATCAACCTTAGCTTTCTATCCTGAAGGTTGATGATTTCTCCCTCTTTATCCTTCACTCACTTTCGGATGCCTAGACACTGTAATTTCTAAGCCTTAAGTATAGACTCTGAAACAACATCTTTTTGGCGCCATTGCCGGGGAGCGAAGTTACGAAACCTTATTCCCTGGGAGAATGACATTTTTACAAGATTCACCCTTTGATAGTGAACAAAGAGTGAACACTTTCTAAAGGATTTTCTTATCTTTCACTTGGCGACTCCACGTTTAAATAAGATGGCATCCAGTCGAAGGAACACCAGAAAAAACCTAGAGGGTAAATAGACCATGCCCATTTCCGATCCTGAAATTTTTTTGAAAGAAAGAGGATCCCTTAGGCCAACAACTGCAGTCTACCAACTTAAGTACTCACAATCCAAGTCTAAGATTTCTTGCGAACCTTCAAATTCACACAATTCTCTACCTGAAACCATCAACCCAACTGCAGCTCTCCTTGAAGTCAAAAGTGAAACTCATCTGACAACCTCTAACATATATGAGGGTGATAACCCTGCAATAAATTTATCAGTGATCATTATCCCATCGACCCTTCAGTTGGATTTCAAGACCTTGCAGAATCTCGAGGAGTATACCTTATATTCAGATTCCACACCCACGGGTTCCCTCAATTATATCTCATGAAAATCCGAAGAGGCAAGTCCTCACATCCCTTATCATCCATCTTTGGTTTTCTGATCTCATGAAGAAGCTAAAGATTCACTTTTAGTGTTCCAGAACCCTCTATACAACTCACCGTTTCCCTATCCAGTAGTACCGATGGCAACCGTCGGAGGAGGAGGTGGAGGGGTTTTCGGAGGAGCAGGTGGAGGGGTTTTAGGAGGTGGAGGGGCTCCAGGTGGAGGAGTGGGAGGCCAAGGGCCTCCCCCACCTCACATAGTTTTCTCTAAAGTGGTTGTGAGATATGCGCCTTTGGTCCTACCCGTCACTCTTCATGACCTTCCCGAAAATTTCATAAAAAACTTACCTAAATTTATAGGTGAGGGAGACTTAACCGCAGCCGAACATATAAACTTATTTGATTATTTCATAGATATCCTAGGGCTTGATCACGAAGGCATTTATTCGAGGTTGTTTGTTCAAACCTTCAAAGGACGGGTATGAACCTGGTTTCGAAGCCTACCCACAGGATCGATATTATCCTATGATG
Organism: Picea sitchensis; assembly: GCA_010110895.2. Taxonomy (NCBI): domain Eukaryota; kingdom Viridiplantae; phylum Streptophyta; class Pinopsida; order Pinales; family Pinaceae; genus Picea; species Picea sitchensis. Next base: position 32,363 of record SNQJ01S0145416.1, on the reverse strand, counting down.
CCCTAGAAGACTCCTTCCTTAGACAATGGGGCGAAAGGAAAGACCACCTTTATTATTTGACCGAGTTCAGATCTTTAGAGAAAAATAATTCGGAAACAGTTATGGAATATATTCAAAGATTTAACAAGTTGTATAATAAGATCCCAGCCAAAGTTAAACCATCCCAACCTACAGCCAAAGTCACCTTTGCGAGAGATTTTGAACCCAATTTTTCCCTTCTCTTAAGAGAAAGGAGAGGGGATACCTTAACCCAAATGCAAGATGATTCCATGGAAATTGAATCTAACATGATGGCTTCTGGAAAGTTGAAAGCTAAGGTAGAAATGGGAAACTGAGAAACCAGACGTTTTAGGGAACAAGCGGGACCCTCAGGGTCTAATAGATCCATAGACGACAAAATGGATGATATGGCCAGAATAATTAAGGAGCTATCAAATAAGATTTCCAGGATGGAGCTGGATCAATCTAAGGCTGATCCTTTCATTAAGAGGGATTTCAGGAGAAACCCAAATCCTCAAAATCCACAAAGATAGATTAAAAATGAAGAACAGAAAATTCAAACTCCTCTAAAAAATGAAAATTTTATAGGGGGAAATGACCTGCAAGATTTCGGGGATTTGGAAGAATATGTGACAAATTTGGGTGACGACTGCACACAACCTTACTTAACTAAATAAGACTATGAGATTTCTTTGAACACTCGGCAACCATCAGATAAAGATGAGAGCATATACAACACTGAGGTTTCTGTTTATCAAGAAATAATCGATTCTATAATGGCTGAGGTCCAACCCAGGTACAACCTGAGACCTAAGAACAAGCATGCACCGACTATTCAACCCAAGAAAATTCTCCCTAGAGGTGAAACATACGAGCCCACCTCAAAAGTAACTGAGATATCTAATAACAAAGTAAAAGGGGGAGACTTGTCGGATCCCAAAGTGAAGGAGGTTGAGACCCAAACAAAGGAAACCAAGACAGCTGAGACACATACACTGGTAAATAAAATTACAAGTAATAAATCAGCTCAGACAAACAAGTTGGAGAAGAAAGATTCTGAGGTTTCAACCAGAGAAACGGACAAAAGTAGTGGAGGTTTCAATTTTGAAAATGAGATAAATAGAATCAAAATACCAATCCCTCTAGTTAAATTAGCAAAAAAATCCTGCATATCGAAAGCAGATAACCAAAGTGATAGGTTGTTCAGATCAAGAAAGTCAATATGACGTATTAAACTTGGAAGATGATAAGCCCAATATCACTTTTGGTCCACATTTTGAGGGTTCCAGAGACACTGTTTCTCCTTTCTATATCTCCTTAAATGTGCATGATCGACTGCTGCATAAATGCATGTTGGACTCTGGAGCCTCACATAATGTGATGCCCAAAACTATTATGGATAGACTAGGCCTCAAGATCACCAGGCCTTATCGAGATCTCTACTCTTTTGATTCAAGAATAGTTAAGTCCATGGGTATGATAAAATATTTAGTAGTCACCCTTGCACATGTCCCAGTCAAAAGTGTCCTGATGGATGTAGTTATTGCTGATATACCCCCAAAGTATGGCTTACTTCTATCTAGGTTGTGGGGAGCCAAACTTGGGGGTTCCCTTCAACTTGACATGACTTACGCCACAATTCATGTGTTTGGTGGACAACTTACTCGGTTATACAGGGAAATGAGGTTAGCCTACACACTGAGCGATCCTCAAAATCCTAACAATTTTCCTATTTATATTGCTGACCAAGATCTAGGAAATTGTATTTTGTCTTTTGATGATGGTATAAATAGTTATGCAGAAGAAGATTACTTGGATAATAATGAATCAAGAAAGGTATACGAGAATATGCAGAGCACTGGGATTTGGAAAAAAATATTTGACGGTGCCTCGTCATGTGAAGGAGCAAGTGCAGGAGTACTTTTTGTGGCACTTGAAAATGAATCCATTATCCCTTTCTCTTACAGGCTTCAGTGGGATATAAACTATACTAATAACGTATGTGAGTATGAAGCCTTGGTCTTAGGATTGGAAGTTGCCAGGAAGTTGAACATAAAGAGATTGGAAGTTTATGGAGATGCAGAGTTGATAGTAAAATAGATAAATCGACAATATCAGGCCAAGCATCCAAGATTGAGATCTTACAGAAATTGCGCTTGGGATCTTATGGAAAATTTATTTTCATCGGTGAAGGTTCATTTCATCCCACGGGTTGAAAACCAGCAAGATGATTCACTGGCCAAAGCGGCTTCGACTTTCATACCCCCCACTGCTTTAAAATTGAAGTACCACATAGAGGTAAGGCACATGCCATCCATACCCAACAACATACAACACTGGCAGGTTTTCGAGGATGACAAACATATCTGAAAGTTCCTAGAAATGGTAGGTGATTTCTCCGAAACACACATTGACTAGGAGGACCAAAACGACCATACATGGGTTATGCAGAAAGGAGAAGAGCCTCAGGAGTTCCAAGAAAAAATTGCAAATCATCGCATGTTGGTTCTAAAGAACAATCAGATTCCAAAAGGACTGATCCCCCTGGAGAGACTATTCGATCAGAATGATATACCCTTATAATACACTTTTCAACCCCAACCAGAAGAGGTTGAAGACTGCGATGTAGGGACCAAAGAGGAACCTAGGATGGTAAAAATATCAAAGTACCTTTCTCCTGAGGTAAAAAGCAAATATAAAGACTTACTCGACAATATAAATATTTTTTCGCTTGGTCTTACAAAGAGCTAAGAACCTACGACACCATGGTGATTGAACACAAGATACCCCTGAAGCCTGGTGTCAAACCCTTTATACAAAAGCTTAGACATATCATCCCTATCTTATTTCCCGTGGTCGAAAAGGAAGTTAAAAATCTTTTGGATGCCAAAATATTGTACCACTGAGATACTCCGATTGGGTAGCAAACCTGGTCCCAGTTAGAAACAAGAGTGGGGAGATTAGACTGTGTGTTGATTTTAGAAATCTAAATAAGTCCTCTCTCAAAGATAACTACCCTCTACCAAAAAAGGATCGCATTTTAGAAAAGGTAGTTGGGGAAAATAGGATGTCTATGATTGACGGGTTCTCTAGGTACAATCAAATTGCCGTAAATGAACATGATAAAGAGAAAACAGCCTTCAATACCCCTTGGGGTACTTTTATGTATGATAAGATGCCTTTTGGTCTAATGAATGCAGGTGCCACCTTCCAATGTGCCATGGATATCGCTTTCATCGGTGAAAGAGAGAAGTTTGTGGCTATCTACCTCGATGATCTAACTGTTTTTTCTAAATCTGACGAAGATCATTTGATACATCTCAAGCAAAATTTTGAAAAATGTCGCAGGTTTGATTTGTCTTTAAACCCCAAAAAGTCTCACTTCTCCATGCAAGAAGGTAAAATCTTGGGCCATATTGTGTCTCGAGACGGTATTAAAATTGATCCAAAAAGGGTTGAGGCTATTGACACTATAAATATTCCTAGGAATGTAAAAGAAATTCAATCTTTCTTAGGAAAAATAAAAATTTTGAGAAGATTTATCCCAAACTTTAATGAAATCATGAAATTGATCACAGATATGCTAAAGAAAAACAACGAAGTGAAATGGGCAGTAGAAGCCAAAGCATCATTTGTGCACATCAATAAAGTTATAAGCGAGGCACCTGTACTGGCAAGCCCTGACTATCTAAGGGATTTACTTATTTTCTCATTCGCCTCTGAACACACAATCGTCACGGTACTCCTCCAGAAAAATGAAGAAGCATTCGAGCAGCCGATAGACTTTTTTAGCAAGAGTCTCAAAGACACATAACTTAAATACGATATAATGGAAAAGCAAGCGTATGTTATGGTGAAGGCGTTGAAAGCATTTAGAACCTATGTGCTACATTCCAAGATAATTGTGTATGTACCTACCAATTCTGTAAAGGATATTTTGGTTCAATCTGACAGTGATGGAAAAGGGGGACGGTGGCTTGCCAAAATTCAAGAATTCGTCCTAGAGATAAAACCAATGAGATTGGTAAAAGGACAAGGTTTGGCCAAAATCTTAGCCGAATCAAATTTCAGAGCTCTTGGTATAAATATCCTACAGGGATGTGAAGAGGGTGTGGACATGAATGATATTGATGAGCCAACAAGCGCAATCAGAATTGAAGAGAAGTTTGCCTCATCAAATTGGTACAAAAACATAGTGTCCTACCTGCTGACCTTAAAATTCCCTAGCAACTTATCCCCATCCAAAGCCAGGACACTAAAACTGCATGTGGTCAAGTACTGTATATCAGAAAGTCAATTGTACTGGAAGGATCCACTTGGCTTCCTGTTGGTTTGTTTAGTCGAATAAAAAATAGAGAAGGTCATAAGTGAATTTCACGAAGGAGTGTGCGGGGGACATCACACTTGGAGGGCGACAGCCTATAAGATCTTGAGGGAAGGGTATTATTGGCCAAAAATTTTCTCAGACTTCAATGACAAAGTCATAGCCTGTAACCCGTGCCAACTATTTGTTGGCAAGCATAAAATCCCAGCGCTACCATTGGTTCCATTCAAAAGGGAAGCCCCTTTCCAGCAATGGGGACTAGATTTTATAGGCGAGATTAACCCCCATTCTAGCACTCAACACAAATGGATCTTGACTGCCACAGACTACTTCACTAAATGGGTGGAGGCTATTCCAACCAGAAGGGCAACGGATTCGGTGGTAATAGATTTTCTAGAAGAAAACATTTTGTCTAGATTCAGCTACCCCTGAAATATAGTGACAGATAACGCACACGATTTTAAATCTATGGCTATGATCATCTTTTGCCAAAAATAGAATATCGTGCTCGGTCATTCCCCGGCTTATTACCCCCAAGGAAATGGACTAGTCGAATCTTCAAACAAGAGTCTGATCAATGTAATTAAGAAAGTGTTGGATGAAAACAAAAAATCTTGGCATGTGCATTTGAAATACGCTTTATGGGAAAATCAGATAGGCATGAAAAAATCTATTGGCACTTCTCCTTTTCAGATGGTGTATGGGACCGATGTGGTATTACCCATAAATATAACACTCCCCGTAATAAAACTTTGGAAAGATGAGAAAGAAGAACCAAATCATGTCACAAGAAGGATAAACTAGTTGATCGAAGTCCAACAGCACAGGGTCGAAGTAGACGAAAGGTTGCAGAAATACCAAGACGACATGAAAGCATTATTTGACCGTAAGGCAAAAGACAGAGAGTTTCTCCCGGGCAATTTGGTCTTGAAATGGGATGATAGGAAGGAAGACTCGGTGAAACATGGTAAATTTGATCATATCTGGTATGGACCATTCAGAGTTGCAACTCCCGAACGAAAAAATTCATTTCTATTAGAAAATCTAGATGGTAAAATCCTTAACGCCCCTGTCAATGAGCGTTATTTAAAACATTATATGCGATAATCAGTTCCCAAAAATTTTCTACTGTATATACCGGTTTTTGTTTTCTTTCTATTTCATAATTTCTCTTTGGTAAGTCTACTTTCAATACTAATTAGTTAGATCAGTGATTTTTATAGAAATAGAGATACAAAATTTTCAATACATTTGACTCTTTTAAAAATATTTAATGCTTTCCATGTTGTTCCCTTTCAAAATTCCATCTTGCATCCCAAACGAGCGAAAGGAGTAAACAAAAATTCATATATCGGAAAATAAATTCGTTGAAACAGGTGATAGAAAAGGCTTTACATTATTCTAAAGGAAAACGAAATGGTAAGGCAAAGGTATGAATTCCTGAGATTTTTTATTTCTTAAAACGAAGTTTTTAAAGTGCCATAATGATCTTATAAATATAATGTTTTCGCTTGACTGGTTATTAAAAGAAAAACTCCTTACCCTAGGCCCTAAGAATTCCACATAGGTAGAAGGTAATTAAAATAAGCAGAGAAAGTAAAGTGTCTCCGAAAAGGGTTTCAAGAGTCAATTTTAATCTTTGACCCCTGATTCTCAGTTTACAGATCCCTCTCCCTCACCCTTCTTTCTATCTTCATATTTACCTTCTCAAA
>SNQJ01S0145416.1:0-24093 GCA_010110895.2 Picea sitchensis | reverse complement strand
AAAAAGAGTGTCGGCAGCTCAACAAGAATTACTTGCTAAAGTGGAAACCATTCAAAACCACTTCTAACTCATTGATTTAGTACTGGAAAACATCTCTTTGAGAGAAAGAGAAGTTGGGGCAACTCGGGTCTCTTTCCAAGAGGCTATTATAGCCACCACAAAAAAGGAAACAGGCAGTGGTTCCAGGTTCTCCCATCCCAGAACAGACCCGAGGTAACATCTTGCTAAAGGCATGGGAGCGTGACATCTTAGAAGGCAGAAAATGAGCTAAAGAGGTAAGAAAATTTTGCAAAGAAATTTTCATCTCCATAGATGGGAGTTTGTTGGGCCTCAATAGTGAAAGCTACACTGGGACACTGGGCCAAATCGATATAGCTAAGTATCTGCTCAATATCCAGGAGAACGAGGAAAAAGAGTTGGCTGAAATATCACAGGTAACTCAGGTGGATATAGTCCAGGCGGATAAGTGGATAATAAAACCAAGTGTGCAGTTATGCACTATCAGCACCGAAGACCAACATGTAGGAGGAAGGTTACCACAATTAGGAAAGGACTACTACACTTTTGAGGCAAATAATCAAGAAGAACCTTCCAGGTTGATAGCCCAATTGGTGGAGAGGTGCATCACTTGCACCGAGCAGGTGAAAGGTCATATTTCTGGTACCAAATAATGACAGATGGCGGCATGTTCTGTTTTTGGAATTCAAAGAGAAAAAAAAGGAAGGTGTCTCACCTGCAAGAAAGAGGACAAATAGAAAGAATTGAAACATTTAATCTCCTATTTTGCAATCAGAAACCTATGAAACGATTGAGATTCTAGCATAGAGAAATTTGTATAAATATACACATTGAAGAAATAAACATAGGCTGGACCTTTTTGGTCGATTGTAATAGAGACTTTCTCTTGTTGAAAATTAATATAAAGCAATCTGAAGATTCCTAATTCCGTCAAGACTGTGTTATAGGTTTTATTTCCTCTGTTACCTTGTCTTAAATTCCATTTCGTACATTTATTTCTGATGAATGTTTAGATGCGATTTAGTACAACTACTACTGTGGTGACCAACGGTTTTAGTATTCTAACTATTTGCAGTTTTTCCTCTGTATCGGCTATCAGCAGGTACAAGACCTATAAACCTTTTAGACTTCTATATTTTATGCTTCATCAGCTTTCTTGTTATCTTTTTTCTTCTCCTATTTATAGGGTGAGATTCTCCCTTGATAGGAACCTCACATTATAGACAGCTTATTGTTTTTATTACATTTCACATACATTTATCAAAATAACTCAGTTACGGGAAAAGGCCTTTGGTTTGCATTTTATCTTTGATATCGGAATCAAAAGTTCTCCTTATACGATCAAAATTGAGACAGTATTAAAAGACCTTGAAACTTTCTTTTAATTTTGTTCCTCTATGACTGTCCCTGTAACAAGACAACCTAATATTGAACCTGGATTGTCTGATAAAACCATCATATCTTTAAACCTTTTCGATACTATACTTAAAACAACCACCACCCGGGCAGAACTCAAATGTTCATGGGCTGCAATTGAACGAGATATAAGCATCCAGGAACAGTTGGAAGTGAGACAATGACAACTTGGAAATCAGCCTTAGTTTCCTTTCTCGAAGGTTGATGCTTTCTCCCTCTTCATCCTTCACTCACTTTCGGATGCCTAGACATTGTACTTTCTAAGCCTTAAGTACAGACTCTGGAACAAAATAGGCTAAAAATACTAACCCACTAAATCGCAACCCCTAACACACTAATTCTTGAAAACTAACCCACTAACTCATACTAGACTCCAAATCACTAACCCATTAACCCACAACCTCTAAAACGCCAACTCCTAACCCGGGTTCAAATCCACAACCCAGGTAGGTCTCATGACTTCATGTTTGGGTTGTATATCAATGTTTGGTTGTATATTATATATTATATATATAATATATATTATATTATATATATAATATATAATATATTATATATATAATATATATTATATTATATATAATAATATATAATATATTATATATATAATATATATTATATTGAGTATATATAATATATAATATATATTATATATACATATAATATGATATATATATTATATAATATAATATATATATAATATATATTATATTATATATATATAATATATAATATATATTATATTATATATATAATATATAATATAATATATATATAATATATAAATATAATATAAAAAAAAAAAAAAATTAAAAACAAAAATAAAAAAAAACAACATAAAAACATTTCAAAACGTAGCCTACACTCGCACGCAGGCTGCAAGTTACCACCACAATCCATGCACTCACCACCACAGTCCAGCCACTATATCACTCACGTGTAGGCTGCAAGCTACCACCACAATGGATTTGGATCATGGTTTGGAGAGGAGGGATGACTGGGAGCATGGTTTGAAGAGGAGGACGACCAGAGTGGATGTGGGAGAAGGGAGGAGAGCACACGCGAGTGAGGGAGGAGGGGCACACCCATTTGTAGAGGCTAGGGGAATAGTCATTTGTAGAGAGGGCACACACATTTTTAGAGGAGGAGGGAACACAATTTGGTGTGAGGTGAGAGGAAGCACCTGCTGCCTTGCACCAGAGGAGGGAGATTACATTTGGAGTAAAAAATGGTTTGACCTCTTTCTCCTATCTCTCTGACTTCCTTCCCCTTGATTGTGCCATGAGAAGAAAAAAATCCCCATGGGAGTAGTGTAAGCTAATAACCATTGAATATAGTCCAAAACGAATATTTACAAACCATATTTCTTTCTTCTCCAAGAAATTGTGTGTTGGCTCTAAAACTGTAGAATTTTTGTCTTCCTCCCTTTCTAAAAAAAGAATGAAAAAAAAAATTGGTGGATTTTGAATAACTTTTAGGAGGGTTAGTCTTAAGGTGGAATGCCAATATAGTTGCAATGTCCTCCAATGTCTTAAACACAGGTATTGAGATTGAAGTCGAGTCTATAGAATTAGGGAAGGTGTATAAAATTATTAACTTGTACAACCTTTATTATAATGATAAAAACCTTTTTAGGAAGGGATTACGGATTTGGGGTTTTTTAATGGGACAACATCATAATTGAGGGATCTAAACCAAATATAAATAAAAGAAAAGTATGGGAAAAGTAATTGGAATATGAAGGTAGGAAACCCAGTTCCCCTTTTAAGTTTAATAATCAATTGCTATCTGAAGAGGAATTTAAAAGGCTATTCATTAGGGAATGGAATCAATTTGACAAACACAAAGATGATACAGAACAATTCACGAATAATTTGAAAAGGGTAAAGGGTTAGTAGCTGAGTGGTCTCAAATTTATGATTGAAAAAATAAGAAAGAGCTCAAAGAATTGGAAGAAGGCATCAAATGACTTTTGATAATAATGAGGATGGGGTATTTTCTAAGGAAGAATTTATTTCTCTCAAGGATCTTCAAGGAAAGAATAAGGCTTTACCCGACAAGGAGAAGACATAGTGGAGGCTCAAAAAGTAGAGCTATCTAGCTTTATTAAGGTGACATGAATACTGAGTTTTTTTCATAGGTATGTGAGTCAAGGGAGAATTGTGAATATTATTTGGGAGATTAGTAAGTTAGATGGTTCCAGAATCAAATCTTCAAGGAAATAGTGAGAGGTGGGAAAGAAACATTTCAAAAAAATGTTCAAAGATCTAGAGATGGAAATATTGCCGAAATATGGAAATCATTAGGTTATTTGCCAGGCTTATTGACGAGGAAACGCAGGTAGGTATAGAAGCACAAGTGGCAAAGGATGGAATAAAATTAGTATTAAACTCCTCCAAAGGAGCCAAAAGACTTGGTATTAAACTCCTTTAAAGGAGCCTTGGTATTAAATTAGTATGAAGAACATTTTGTTTTTTATACAATAGACAAATCCATGATGTTGTGGATCAACCCAAGAAGGATTTCAAACAAACAAACCCCGGAAAAACCACCTATTGTTGTCAAGATAGACTTTGAAAAAGCATATGACAAAGTGAGCTAGTTATGCCTTAGATTGTTACTGCTCCATCTTAGAATGAATCTACATACAATAAAATGGATTATGGGGTGTCTTTCTTCAACTCTTACAGTTCTATAAATGGTTCTCCCTCTAGTTTTAAATTCATATTGAGGCCTATGACAACAATGCCCTTTATCTCTCCTCAGGTGTAGGACACCGGTGACGGAGAGTGTGTCGCTGCTTTCACCCTTGGATGTTAAAGTCACCAAATAAAACCCTTGGGGACAAAAATCCAACCATGTCAAGTGTTGGTGTGGCTGTAATGGGTGCGATCCTCGGTGATTTTGACGTAAGGTTTAGATGCCCCTAGCTCTGGTTTCTCAAGCCACAAAAGTTGTTCATGTGGTTTCAATGTGTCCTGCATAAATTAACAAACAAAAACAATGCCCTTTTTCTATTTTCATTAGTAGCCAAATGATTAAGTGTTGTGATCAAAGATGCTAGGAGAACAAGGTTAGTAAAGGGAATAAAAAATTATAATTCATTGGTCATTTCATATCTACTCTTTGTATATGACATAATGACTTTAGAACATGGATATTTAAGGGCAATTATAAGCATTAAGGAGATTTTTGGAATCTATTGTAAAGTTACAATTATGGATATTAATTTGAGGAAGTCTTATATGGTGTTCAATGAATTAGCTAAAGAAGAAAATTCCAAATCAGAAATATCCTTCCTATGAATTAGTTGGAGAAAAAAATGCATTGAATGCATTTTCTACCAAGTGCACCAACAACCTCAGTCCCTTTCCCTTGCCATGATTTAGCATCAATTCAAATATGCCAAGTATACCTAGCCATCCTCAATCTAACATTTAACTTACTAGTTGACAAGTACCTTAAACTACCATGCTCTTAATGAGCCAATTGTGCTCTCCACATCATATATGAAAGTATCATCATGGAAGATAAGCAATCACACCTTATAATTTTGCATCTAGTATGCTCATTCTTCATCATAGACATATTTCTACAAGTTTAAGATACTTTAGGGTTCACCCACATGAACAATTTTCCTTTTTAAATCAAGCTCCTCAAGGCTCTTTTTTATGTAATTGTTTTGTGATTACAAACACAAATACATTTCCCACTATGAATATTTCTCTTTTATTTTCCTTAAAAATAGATTTTCAATGCCTATACTCTCATCCCATTATGAGTTTGTAGTTGAAAGTTACATCACCTAGAAGTTAAACAACTCATGTATTTTTTGTGCTTTTGTTGGTGCAATTCAACACCGGAGACCATCTTCCATCACCAGTGGACAAAAATTGGGAGAACTGGATTTTTTTTTTGTATTATTGTTACGATATTCTTATATGTGAATGCTCAACCTTGTTGGTTGGGTATTTCTCTTGTGAACTTTCCGTATCTCCTGAAACCCCAAGTTTTTCCCACCACACCTCGCGGTCGCTGGCTCTTTGGGTTTTGTTGGTTAGGCACTCCTCTTGCCAACACATCTTGCCTTTGGGCACTCCTCTTTCCAACTTGCATTGTATTGCCTCCTCGAAACCCCAATTTTCCTTGCATTGGTCATTTCATTGGACATTTCATCGATCGTTGTCTCTTTCAGTTTTGTTGAGCGCCTTTGTGTTTTAGTCTCTCATCTTGCCTTGCATTGCCCTCCGAAACCCTAAGTTTGTTTCCCACCACACCTCGCGGGTTTCACCGGCTATTTCGGGTTATAAGCTATTTTGCCAACTCGGCTTGCCTTTGGATGCCCCTCTCGCCAACTTGCCTGTACTGCCTCCGAAAACCCAAGTTTGTCTTGCATTCAAGAAACGCCAAGTTTTTTTTCCCACCACAATCCGTGGTGGTTGTCTTTTTTCGGTTTTGTTTGGTTGGGCATTTCTCTCGTGAACTTACCTTGCATTGCCTCGGAAACCCCAAGATTTTTTCCCCACCACAAATCGCGGTCTCTGCTCTTTCGGTTTTGTTGTTTACGCCCTTCTTGCCAACTTGGCTTGCCTTTGGGAGCCCCCTCTTCCAACTTGCCTTGCATTGCCTGAAACCCCACTTTGCCTTGCATTTGGAAACCCTCGTGATTTTTCTTCCACTTCAAACCCGTGGTCACTGCTCGTTTCTTTGGTTGCGCCCTCTTTAATCCTCGGGTTAATTTTGAATTTTGGCCCCTTTCAAAGACTAAGTTGATTTGAAACTTCCAACCCTTTTGAGACTTCAATCATTGTTCAAAATTAAGGCCATCGAGACTATTTCCATGTATTTCATCATTCATTGGCTTAATTTTTTAACTTTTCCCAACATCCATGCTCTGAACTTAACTCCATTGGAAACTCTAAAACATCACCCATCATGCAAATTCAAACTTTGTGCCATTGGCCCTCTTATAAACTTCTAAGGCATTTATGGACTGGGTCATTAGGTCTCTTCCAATCTTTGGACCATGTTTGAACATTAAGGCCAAATTTAACTTCAACCCATTCTTGAACTTTGGGCCATTACAAAACTTTAAGCATTTCTCCAACTATGGCCCACAGTTCAAACTTCTAGGCATTTTGAATATCGACTATTTTTTAAGCCCTTTGAGCCATTCTGAAACATTGCTCGTCAAGCAATTTTAAAACTTTAGGCCATCGACACTTTTTGAACTTCAATCCATCCTACCACTTTTAAACTTCATCTAATAACAATACTTTGAACGTAAGCCCCCCGAGCATTCTAAAACAAGGATAATGGGCCACATCGGTATGGGGGCATTCAACCATTTCAAAAGATTGGGATTCTTATGAACTTTTTCAAAACTTAATAGAAAGGCCATGATTTCAACACTTTGACCTGCACTTTTACACAACTTTATGCAACAATGCAACTTATGCAACTTTTCAAAACTTTATGCAACTTTACCAGCAACTCTTTACGCAACATGCAACTTTTATGCAACAATGCAACTTATGCAACTTTTTATGCAACTTTTACGCAACTTTATGCAACATGCAACTTTATGAACAATGCAACTTATACGAACTTCTTTATGCAACATGCAACTTTATGCAACGACAACTTATGAAACTATGCAACTATATGCAACTTATAACTATGCAACTGTATGCAACTTATGAATGTGTGGACCTATATCCCTCCTAATGGAAACTTATGAATGCAACTATATTCCTCCTAATGGCTCTAAGTTCCCTTCTTAGAGGTCTTGAGAGCTAACTATGATGCATAAAACCTGAGAATGGTGCCCATATGGTGTCCAAACAGCCATTATTATTATTTAAAGCATACCAATGGTGCCCATATTATACCAATGTTGCCCATATTATTTAATATCATACCAGTGAGTCGTGTTGTACTAGATCTACTAGATCTAGATCAACTAGGTTGGAAAAAGGTAAGGAAAAGATTTCATACCTGCATTAAATTTTTATTGCCAACTAAGGGTCGTGTAATTATGGGATGTTGAGAGCATAGGTGAAATTGATTTACCCTTGAGGTATAAACATCTAGTGCAAATGCAATGATGGGAACCTAAGAAACTACCTAAAGTGGACAATGTATCTCTTCATCTATGGTAGACACGATTCCTTCGGCCCCATGGATCGGGGTTATTTTCCATGGATGGCATTAAAGTTAGCTATGGCACTGTAACTAAATTGGATGGAGTATGCTGCCTAACCATTATACAAATATAATCATTGGTTGATGTTGGTCCGACATACACAAAGTATGCAAAGATACAAAGTTGTTGCAAATTATATACAACTACTAGATAACAATCAAAATAAAAGGGCAACTATGTATATTGATGGAAGGCCAAAAGCTACTTGAAACATTGTGGGCTTTATAAATAGTACACTACCACTGCTGGCAAATGCCTAAGAAACCTAATTGCATATTTGAGGTAACGCTAAATAAATCAGAGCATTTTAGGCTGTGCAACAAAAAACAATAGTTCCGGGTGAAGAATTTCCGTTAATCGACATAACTTAAATCAATAGATGGAGGGTGATCGTGGAAAGGTACCTGATGTGCCTCAACAGGTAAATTTTAAATACACAAAAAAAATTGACTACAAGTAATTGTACGTTGTAAGAATGATCTAGTCTTTGGTTTATAACTAAGGCCCTTTTTCCCTCTCTAGTCATGGTGAGTACACACCTTGGATACCTATTCTTATTATGAAATGTACCAATGGTTCCAAATGCAACTATATTGCAACTATATTCTCAAATACTGAGTGGTTGTTATAACTCTAAATTGTAACCACATAAGCTATTCTCAGATCAGCATCTTAGATCCCTTATTTTCTAAAGCACTACTAAACAACTCTTCTAAACTCCATTTTTAAAAGTCCACACTAGTGCTCTTACTCCATGTACCATAAGTGGATCTAAGGTTCGACGCTTTAGCAGCTCCACTATAGCCCAAGGGACCTTTAGAAGCATGAAAAGGAAAGTTGTTGGATGGAAAAAGCTATGGGTGAGTTTGAATTCAAACATGTATGGCTGAGGGTTCATCCAAATACTCTAGCTCTTTCTAGCCTATAAAGAAGGTAGGGGGTCCCATTTGAGAGAGGAAAAAATATAGCAAAGAAACTCTACCATTTACGTATTCCCATTGTCCCAAACTCCTTTTTAGCCTTTCCTTGTGCCAAAGGAGATTCAAAGCAAAGAAGTTGAAGGATAGAAGAAGAGGATCCCAGGATCGTTCTGTGGAGCAAAGGGTCGATCTCAAGCAACTTTGTAAGTTGACTCCATTCAAAGTAATAAATAAAGTGTTTTTCCCCGGGTCCCAATTCATAAACTTTTTTATGGTTTGATTAGCACATGTTTTGGATTTCTAACTGCTAGTATATATATAAGTAGTATGCATGCATAGTTGTTGCTTTAGTCTTGATGCGTCAAGCTTTGAAGGAGTATTGTGAATCCAGTAATCAAGAACAACGAGGATCTATTGATCAAATGCCTAGAACTGGTAGGTTGATCTTCCATGCATTTACTAAGAAAAAGGGATTTAAATCTAGGGATGTATTGGGTATAAAGTAGTTTCTCTTCGGTCATATCCGCATGCAAAGTTTGAACTCTATTTGCTAGTCCATAGGGAGTTTTTCCCAACAACAAAATTGGCACGCACCGGGAATTCTCTAGGGTTCTTGGAATTTTCTTTTTCGTTTTTGGGTAGTTTTAAAGACTAGTTTTTCTTCCCTGCCTTTTCTTTTAGTTTCTTTGTAAGGTCCGAGCTAGTTAGGGAGTCTGGTTTTCCATACCCGCTTTCTCTGCCTTTTGTTTGACTGTGTTTTTCGAGACCCACAAAGGTACACACGACTCACAAGTAGTCTTCACTGCCTATAATTCGTGTCTCTACTCTCTTGCACTCGCATGTGAACGCTTAGTTGTAGAAGTAGTAGAAGGCAGAATTCGAGAGCTTCAGAGGCCATCCCTCTTCCCCGGCTGTAATCACACCTTTCTCGGGTTTTCTATAATTTTGTCTCGAGTCTTGTTTGCATTAAAGCAAATTCTATCTCCCCATTTTTTCTTTATCATTTTTTCCTTACTATTTTTTTTTCCTCATAGGAAAGAGTTTCCAGCCTTCAAGGGATCCCCGTTATCACTATCGAGGTCTCTTCCTGGTTTGGTCCGGTCTGCCATTTTTCTTGGAGTTTAGAGATACATGTGGCCGATATAAGGTCAACTCGCATGTACATGCCCTCCGGCTCCTGCCACAGGCATTCAAGACACGCTCGCTTGAGTAACATCTGCGGTGTTTGTACTGTGAGACTTTTGTTATAAGGCAGTCATCATTCTTGATAAAATCGATTCCTCTTTAGGTGTTTGAATCGCTTTGAACGCTGAGTATTTAGGATTTATTTTACTCTTAGCTTACTTTTCCTCATAAAAATAGAAGAATTTGTGCCTTTTAGACAAGTGTGAGAGTCATTGTTTTTTTTTACCTCTAGTAAAAGGATTTTTGACCGACTCCTATGACTCAATGACAGGGCCAGAATTGTTTTTTTGTTTTTTGCTTGTCGGTATTTTCTCCCTTTCTCTTTCTGGCTTTACTAGCATTTGAATAAAAAAAATCTCTTTTCTTACTTTTCTCTCTCTTTGTTTGGCTTTCTGAAGAGTGTGGTTTCTCAGGACACAGCCGTGGAAAGTATATTTATTTCATAAGTTTTCTTGTACTTAGATCATAGTAGCTTGTAGTTGAGTGAAATTCTTTTGAGTTTTTTGTCCAAAATCTTAGAAAAATAAAAATATTCTTTGAAAAGTTGTTGAAATTTTGCATTCATTAAAAGTTTTGTTTCCATCTTTTATTCATTCATTACTTTCATCTTTTTCTACATCATCGGGCCAATTCCTCCATACCCTTTGACATAATACAAAGCCATAAAAAATAATGCAAGCAATTTAAAATCTACTAGACTTTTATGTTTGTAGGGTTCACCAACTAGTCTTCGGATTAGGGGCCTTGGATTAGGTTGGAGAGGAAAACTTCAAGGCCATTTTAAATCAAACATTGGATTCTCAGATAGGGAGTGGGCTCAAGTCCAAGATCGCGAAAGTTATCTCGGGACCCCTCTCTAACACAGGGTCTAAACATTAGGTCGTGTGAAGAAAGGTAGTGGAGATAACCCTCCAAAGTTGGACCAATCGTAGTGGAGAACACATATAGAGGACTCTGTTTTGGGATTCCGCCGCTTGCATTTGCCACTTGGCTTCGTGGGTCTCGAATTTGTTCGAGGTCCTTAGTTTTCTTCCGGAACATTTTCTCTCGACACCCTTGACAGTTTCGCCTGAGCACTCAGCTTCATTGTGGTTCAATTCAATTTCGAATGTAAATTCCACCTAGTGACCGGTCACAAGCTTAGAAACCTATAGTTACACAATGTTTTTAGGGGACATACACTGTGTGACTGCTGGGCATACCAAGTAGCATTCCAGGGATGCATTATCGAGCCACGTTTCTGTATGCATAACTGGAGGGTGATTTTGTGTTCGAGTTCCACTTGCACTGGCTAGTTTCTCTAGTGTTGGTTGTTGTAACCATTCTTCCAAATAGTTTAGTGTTTGTCATTCTTATCTTCTAGGACTTTTTTAGTGTGTGTTACTTTGAATGTTTAGACTACCTTTAGAGTTTCTTGGATCTTCTCAAATAGTGGAGGATCAGGAGCTCTGTCAGTCGTGAAGGCTTCTGGGCATGTCGTCGTTTATACTGGAGCCACCCTCGCCACTATTAAGGAGAAAGCTAGACCAACAAGGGTATTTTTGAAGCTACTAGGTTACAAACCATTGTGACCAAAACCCCCGTAGGAATCGTAATTATTTTGGACCCGAAGCAACCACTATTGGGTCCGTTGAAACCTCTAACCACTTATTTCGCACCTTTCTACTATACCAATTCAATTTTAATGGTAACCAAAATGCTGTCGCACACAACAATGGAAACAATGTCAGCAATTCTTCTGGGAATTTTTTCAATTCCCACCATGGTTGTCACCAAAGGAGAGTTGTTATCTCCTAACCCACAGTCATCGGTATGAGCCACCATGGTATCAACCAAAACTACTTCACATTGGACCGAATCGCCTTTATGTAAATGCCACAACCCCCTTTCGTGACCTAGTGCGACATTCCTCCGCCTCTCATACGGATGTCTTAGTTCGGTATGTCCCAGATTTTCCTACTCCACTTTACATACACTTTGGTCCGGGGGCAAAGTTGAACTCTAGCACTCCCATACAAGGGGTCAGTATGGGGCACTCCCCGCTCTTTTTAATGCGTTTCCTTGTGAGGGAGGTCATATCCTCCCTTTTTCCCCTCTTCACATGGTGGCTCGTGATCATCAATATGCCGGTGTTCCGCCACAGAATAGTTTGTTTGGAGCGGGGAGTTAGGGACCACCTTCACATAGTATGTTGGTAGGTTCAAAACCGTTTTCTTTGAATGGAACATTTTGTAACAACACCTTCTCATCAGTCACTTTCTCGACTAGGGGAAACCCCATTTTGATTAATCGACTCGTGGTGCAGGGTACTATTCTACACAAGGAAAACCCAATGTAACCTTTGGAATTTAGGATGTGGATCCATTCTCCTTCGTAATGTCAACTGGGTAATTCTTTCCACAATCAATGGAACCCCGACAAAATACTATGCCTATCCCCATGAGACCTACATGGGATAATCCTTCCCAAAGTCCTTCAAATACAACGCATGCCCAACAATCCATGTCCTATTTGGGAAATCACCCAATGATGTCTCCACATATGAAAAATCTTTACCGGGTTAAGGCTAAGGGAGCCTCTTTACCGTATCCGGCCAAGAGCGCCATTAATTTTTCCGCAACCGTTACCCAAACCTGTGACCTTTTTCCCAGGCTATCAAGAACAACCTAAACTACCATTCCTCAAAGCGAATTTACACTTGCGAGATTTGACAAGGTTGTTGAATGACCCCATTTGTCACGATCCCCGTTGGCCTCCTCTATGCCGACGGGTTGCCTTCGTTATCCCAAAGTTCTAAGTTAAGCCTAACAAAGATCCGTGAGATCATGTGACTACCTTCCATCTTTGGTGCTCCTCTAACTCATTGAAAGATGACTCCATAGCTTCGATTGTTTCAACGTACTCTCTCATCAGAGTGTCGTGGAATGGTACATTGAGCTTGATCGCCAAGATATTCTCTCTTCTTTTTGGTAACCGGCTGGCTTTTGCTTTTCCCCGAAGCCATTTCCGCCATCACTGTGGAGATAATGACCGGGCAATGCTACCGCCAATTTTGAATCGCATAATACGGACCATATCTCCATCACATCTAAGAATGGAGACTTTAAGAGATTAATCATAGTACCAATCCCACCAACACACGCTGAGTGGTTTCAATTCCTTTAATTCATAAATACTTTTAATCGCTTGAGTGGTTTCTTAATTCTTTGCTTGAGTGGTTTCTTAATTATTTGCTTGAGTGGTTTCTTAATTCTTAATCAAGGTACCAGTCCCACAAACATTCGATCACCACTTCCACGCTAGTATTAAAATACCCCATTGATGTATGTTGCCTCTCATTCTTAATGTAAATCTAGGCTAACATGTGTTATTTTTGTGCTTTTCATGACTCTATATTACTAGTTTATGATACCTATTATGCTCACAATCTCCAAATTATCATATGTCACACCTGACTCATGCTATGCCCTTGACTAGTGTATGTCTCCTTAATGACTACAAAAATCCTAGAACAATGAATGTCATTTGTTACGCTTACCTTAACTCAAAGTTTCCATATGTCACATTTATTCTTGTGGATAACCATATATTAGAGTGTGTTTCCTTTATTGCTCATGTTCACTCTTAGTCAGCTTATGTCAACTCACGCCTTTTTCCAATGTCATGCTAGTGTCACCAACTTCTTTCTCTTGCCTTGTTAGAACTACTCATAACACCACAACCTCCCATCTTACCTTTTATATCCTCCATCATTTCCACAAGAGATCTATGTCTCTAACCCTACCTCACTTGTGGTAGGATGCCAACCTCTATGATGTAGGTATCTAGCTAAACATTTTATTGCATTGTTCATTGCCTATTCCTTGAAATGAAAGTATGTATTAGTCTACCCCTCAGATATTGAATATTCATGATGTACCCAAAATTGGACCTCATTATTATTGTCCTTTTGTATGCTCCAAACAATTGTGTAAGTGACATCCACAAGTCTCTTCCTATTATATTAGTAATATTCTTCTTTATTATTATCAAGGAAGGAGTTGATAACTGTCCCTTATATACACTATGCCTAAATTATCGAGGTATCAAATAACATTATGTTTTTACAACAATATATGAGTCAATGTCATAACAACCCTTAGGTTCATAAGAGTTTCCAACTCTTCAAGGCGTTAAGAGCCATTATTTCAAATCATTCAAACATAGAAGAAAAAATTGACCAATAGTTTATACATAGGTGGGATGAAAGAGATTTTAAACCTTTTCATAAATCGCAACCTTTTTACCGATGGTGTCTTCATGGGTTCAAAAATTACTTTTACAAACCTAACAATATTTCTATCTTTCAACATTCTCATGAACCCATGGGTTTACCATTAATCCTTGTGGGTCATCAATTTCCACTCACCAAATTCATACAAATTGAATTTTTGTCACTTGCACAAGCCTATATGACATCAAGACAAATATATGAATTCAACTAGGAGTAGACCTTTCCCTTTCAAGTTGATGATCCCCAACAACTTTGGGACTCAATGTCTCTCATTAAATTCTCCTTCTAATGAGGATGGTATAGACAACTTCAAATGATCCACATAAACATTGGAATATTTTCCCATATATGGTGACCAATCCAAGCAAATAGTTTTTATTCATTCTTATCCAAAATATCTAGATTATCATTTTATATCCTTTGGGATACCCATGCAATTGTGAATAAAGGATAGAATTCTCTTCAACTCTATATCCATTATCATCTAGAGTGTGGATCTAGGTACCTTGATAATTTACTATATCTACTACACATGATAAATGTAGATATTCCAAAATGCACCTTTACATGAGTGAAGAAGATAATTACATCTTGTTTTCATGTTTCAACATGATATAAAAACTACCATATTATTTAGTCTTGTTTACTCTAAATGTATATCAACTTTACATCTTCAAGCTTCCCACATGAGCTTAATTCTTTGGCTCCTTTCTTAACAAAAAATTATGAAATTTATACTTTAACTTTCCCTTCAAGCTCTACAATCATCTCTCAAAGACGCAAGAATTGTGCTATATATAGAAGTTTTGTGGTTTTAACCTTTACAAAATTTGAGTTAGATGTAGGTAATCCCTTAATATTCTTCTAAAAGTACATAAGAGTTTAACTTTGAGCTATTGTCAAATAAAAAACAAAGAGGTCTTAAAGAAAATTGACCATGTGGTTTTGTATATATTTATCATACAGCCTTTTGATTACCAAATCAAAATGTTGCAGGATAATTTCCAATGCCTATACTTCAATGCCCATACTTCAAAATGTTGTAGGATACTTCAATGCCTAAACTAATGTATATATTTATCATATTTATCATACTTAAATGCCTAAACTATGATGTACACCTCCTTATCTTATTTGGGGTATATTATGATTGCACCAACAAAGTTTCATGTTATGTTATCCAACTCCTTTCTTTGTATCAAAGGTTCGCCATTGTGTATTATGTGAAATTTGTTTTGATTTCAAATGAAATTGGTGTTTCATTAGATTTAATATTATTGATGCATTACAATTTTCATGTCAAAGCTTCCGCCACTTGGTTTTCAATTGCAAATGAATTGAAAGGTTATACTTGCCTTTCTAATGTGCATTGAAGAAACATTTCATTCCTAAATAATTTGTTAACCCCATAAATTACCTTGGTTCAATTAAATTATCTTGAATCAAATTCAATTTTACAACGAATTTTATATTTCTAGGTCAATACAAAATTCACATCCTCTAACTACAAAAATCCATACAAAAAAATAATTGTTTTCCAAGCTCATATTTCTTCATGTTATTTCGAATTAATTGTAGTTAATATGGCATTACCATATTACATAATATGGTAATCCCATATTACATTGTAATATGGCATTACCGTTAGGATATTTAGACACTTAGGAGTTAGTTAAGATCTACTTGGTATAATATTCAAGTAGGGTAAAAGTGTGCTACTTTAGTGTTTTTCTTTAGTAGGCATTAGTATTCATTTGTAGTTAGAAAATCCCCATGGTCACCATATGTTCCTCACATAGAGTGATCCGACGGTTCATACCTCCTCGATCTTAACAACCAAAGGATCCATGGCTTAACACCCGATTGGTCCATGATATTCATTTAAAGAGCATAGAGAGTCATTTTCCATGATCTGATGTGAGAAACCTCCTGTAAAATCTCTTTGTAATCTTTTTTCTTTGTGCATTAATAAACCGCTCCATGGTCGTGGTTGGCTTTGGTCGTGGATGTTTCCCCATAGGGTTTTCCACTACAAAACATCGGTGTGTTGATCTTTGATCTGGTTATGTGAGTGGTTATTGAAGGTGTCCTCGTCCCTCTGTTGGAATAATTGTTGTTGAACATGGTATCGTGAGTCATTCAAGCCCCTCTCATGTTGTAGATCGAGATCAGGAAGCCGAAGTTGTATCATCTCCATCTTTTCTAGAATTTTCATACATTTATGGGTTGAGAGGACTGTTCCATTGCGTTCGAGCACTCTCTTTTCATTCAGGAACACTTTTTTTCACTCGAAAAGTTTCTCATTTGCCTAAGATAATGGCTATTACAATGATCCTGAGGTATAAAGCCACCACACGCATTTTTTAAATTTCTACAAAGTTTTATTTTGATATTATTTCGGTTTGTATTTTTATTTCCAGGTTGCTAATATTTATATCTGTATAGTCTCTTTTGCCTCATACCGGTACATCTTGTCAAATCACAAATGATAGGAAATGTGACTTCCGCATAGCTAACCTAGATCTAACCCTTGTTGTCATTGAGGTTGAAACTTTTTCTTATGTGAAAAGAGTTTTTTTAGTACGCTCTCCAAGACCATCTTCAACAACAACAACAACAACAACAACAACAACAACAACCCCAATCCTCCTTCCGAACATCACAATATGTTTTGTTGTGAATATTTGGTTAAACCCCGGCCTTTATTAAGTAAGAGGTCTTGAGTTCAAGTCTGCTTTGTTACTTTTTGAAAAGTTCATGCTAAAATTGTAAAGTGCATTTCACTTCAAGTATAAAAAAAGTGAATCACTATAAGTAGCTTTATATTTTATTTTAGAGTTATTTATTTTGCATGCAACTTTTCCTATAAGGTAACTTCATTGTAAAAGTGGATCCCACTTGTTCTATAGAAGTGGGTCACTCTACATAATGTAGTTTACACTATCACGTGGTTATTTTGGTTACCGCTATGCCTTTGTTTTTAAAAGGGCATAACTCTCACATCGAAGTCCGCTGCCGCTTTTTAAACCGCATAACTTTTCGAGATATATTTCCATCAAGATCATTAGTTTCGATTTTAAATCCACATTATCTGCATATTTTAATATGGCTTCTCCAAGTAATGTCTTTCTTACCAGTAACAACTACTTCCAATGGAAATCCCATATGGAAGATTTATTAAGAAGTAAAGGTCTCTACCGGATTACCTTAGAAAAAACACCCACTGATGATGATAGAAAGCCAAATGGGATAATAGGAATGATAAAGCATCATGGACTAATCAATGTCCATCTCTCCCCGATGGCGGTACAATCTTCAAGGAATTGATGACCTCAAGAAGCTTGGAACACTCCATTGAATCCGGTGGTTTGGTAAACTCAATATTTTTCGAACGCAATAGTTAGAAAAATCAAATAATCACCTTGAGTCCAAGTGATTTTTTCTCATTTTGGAGACTATCTATCTAAGTTTAAAAACACTCAAAAATTTTATGTGAAGAACGTAAGATGGTAATGGAGGAACAATGTTGCATATATTCTGGCTCTTTTCTAAGATAGGTACCGTGATATTTTTTTTGTATCTACCTTTATGCCATGAAAGAGGCTCTAGGGAAAGTTACAAAACCCATTCTTGAGTCCTTTGTGCTTCTTTTTTAATTAGAGGGGAAGATAAACTTGTACAACTTGGAGTGATCAGCACTGGCTGTGTATCTCAAACAAAGCCTTAGTTGCCCAACAGAAAAGATAAACCCAAGTATCCTTAAGGCACACATCCCTACAACAATAACAAACCTAAGGGTCCCAAACCCGCTTCGATAGCTTTCTTCAGCTCCCAATGGTGACAAAGGAGAAAAATATAAAAGTAAGAATACCTAATAGACATTGCAAACTTTGTAATAAAGATGGTCATCATGATGTGAGTCCAAATGTTTCAAGAAGATGGAAATCTTAGGGAAAGCCATGAAGAAGCACAACATCAGTATTGATTCTAAATCTTTTTCTTCATCTCATGGACATGCACTTTCATTTTCTGGTTTTTCCTTCAACACATCTTCTACTACTACTTCTTCTTCAATGAGTATTTATTGATTCAGAGAATCTTAATTACATGGCTAAGGATGTTTACATTTTCTGCTCTAAATGAATGTGTAACACCGCAGTAGCCATTTGTTGGTGATGATAGATCTCTTTAGTGTTGTAGGATCTGGGAACAATTCAGGTATAAAATGGTCATTTCAATGGGATGTATTATGTGTTCCAAATCTTCTTGTAACCTTCTATCAAGATATCAAATCACTCATTCAAGTAAAGATAAAACCATAGAATTTTCACCTCACCAATTTGTAATCAAGGATCTAAATTATCCTAAGCATGTTCTTGCAACCGGAATTTGGATGATATTACCAGGTTGCACAAGTTTGACAACTTTAGGTCATCAAATCTTCATCAGTTGTTTCTCATAGCAAGGACTTGAGCAAACTTTGGCATGAGTGGTTTGGTCATCTAAATTATCGGTCATTGAAACAACTATGTAATCAGTAGATGGTGACTAGTCTTCCTCTTTGTTTCATGCAAAGATGGTGTTTTGTGCCGGTTGTGTTCTTGGAAAACATCATCGGGACAGCCTTTGAAAATGTGCCTCTTGGCATGCCCTAGGTCCTTTGTAGCTTGTTCACATTGATTTGTGTGGTCCACTTTATTCTCCTTATTTTCAGAGTAAAGTATTTCTAATTTTCATTGATGACTTTTCCGGTAGGTACTTGGGTTTACTCTTAAAAACTCAAGAGTGGAAGTTTTTGAGAAGTTTTGGCCTACAAGGCCCCTTTGTAGAAAAGCAATCTAGACATCAAATTCAAAGGTTAAGAACAAATAATGGAGGCTAATACGTGAACAATAATTTTACAAGTTACCGCACTACAAAGGGCATCCAAATTCAACACATCGTTCCATATACACCTCACAACAAAATGGTGTTAATGAGAGAAAGAACCAAGCATTACTAAAAAGAAATGGCTAATTGTATGATCCAATCTAAGGGATTAAGTCTAATAGTATTGGGCGTATAAATCAACTTTGAAAATTACATAGGCAATTGCACTCCCACAAAGGTTCTTAAAAACATAACATCAAAAGAAGTTTGGACTAAATTAAACCAAATGTAAGTCACTGCCATTTGGCAGCATAGCATGGGCCCACATTCCTAATGAGAAAAGGAAAGCATTGCAGCCTAAAAGTGAGAAGTGTATATTTGTTGGTTATTATGAAGATGTCAAAGGTTACAAAACTCTACCAATCACATTATAATGAAGTTATTATTAGAAGAGATGTTAAATTTGATGAAAAACCCTTTAGCCTAAGAGCCTAATTCGACAATTGTGCCTTCTTCGCCCTACGATCCATCTTCGAATTTGTGCTCTCTTATGATCCTGTTTCTTCTTCGATGATGAAATTGAGGATGAAATCCACCTCCACCTCGCTTCATCCTCCTCTCCGTGATGATTCCCTTTGAACTTGAACCAAGACCTCAACTCCAATCATTTCCTCGATGGGTCCTCGGGTTTCAACACGAAGGCTTATGATCTTGTTTCAGATCCTTCAGATCAGCCGACACGCTCATAGTTCCGCTTGGAGCCTCTTCTCTTTGGCTCAAGTTTCAAAAACTCATGATAGAGAGACATTTGTAGAAGCTTCCGTTCATCCAGATTGGGATAATAAACAATGAATGAAGAGTATCATTCTTTAATGGCAAATCATACTTGGGATCTTGCACCTTCCAAAAGGAAGAAACTTGTTAGATTCAAATGGGTATACAAAACTAAAGTATGCATCAAATGGAAGTGTTGAAAGACGTAAGGTTTGGTTAGTTGCCAGCGATTTTCCCAAGTTGAGGGAATTGACTATATTGAAACCTTTGCCCCCATAGCCAAAACGAATCGGTCTCGCCTTTGTTCTTGCCCCCTTGGTACCACATAAATGGGAGGTCCATCGATGGATGTTAAATCCGCCTTCATTGCATGAGGTTTTGGAAGAAGAAATATACATGAACAAACTCCTGCTATGTCCAAAATGACTCTAGCCTTGTTTGTCATCTAAAGAAATATCTTTATGGTCTCAAAAAGCTCTCTGAGCTTGATATGACAAAATGGATAGCTTTCTCATTGCCACCGGATTCTTTAGATGCCATTCTGATCCCAATGTCTATAATAAGAAAGTAGGAATCCATCTCATAATCCTTTCCTTTATGTTGATGACCTTATCAAGCATCGGTAGTGACTCAAAAATTTTAAAACCATGTGAAATCCAGCCTTAAAAAAAAAAATTGAAATGACGCACTCGATTTTTTCACTATTTCCTTTGGCCTCCAAGTTTTGCGTAAACCAATGAAGGAATTTTATTTCCTAGTCTAAGTATGCTTGTGACCTTCTTCGTCGCTTTCAAATGGATGATTGTAAACCAATCCATTCTCTCTTCTAGTCTGGATTCAAGCTTTATGCCACCTGTATTTCTCTTGATGTTGATGCCACCCTATATCATCGCTAGTTGGTAGCCTCATACTTGACTTATACCCATCCCGATCTTTCCTTTGTTGTTGGTCTTGTTCCCCGACAAGATTCAAACACCCCATGAAAGCCATTGGAAAGCAAAATTTTAAAAGAATACTTCTAGCTATGTTCATGTACAATAGCCCAGTTCGATACATTAGCCTGTGGGGAATTCCCTTATTGGTTGGTTTCAATAATTCAGATTACCGGCAACCCCGGCTGATCAAAAGTCTAATGAAGGTTATGTTTTCAACCTTTGTTCAAGACCGCCAGCTAGGCATGTAAGAAAACAATATTCATTGCACTTCTTCAAGAGGAAAGGCAGTATCGAGCCGTCAGAATGCAAGTCGAAGTCTCAGAGTTTCGATAGATCCTTTCATATAGTTTGGATTCCAGCACTACGATCCGACCAGCCTTTGGTGTGACAATCGAGTGCCATCAAGCTTGCCAAAGCCCCATTTCAACATCAACATAGAAAACACATCGAAAGGCTACACGCACTTCATCAGAAATATCATCTCATGATCAAGCTATTGAAGTTCTCGTTTCCCCATAGAAGATCAAGTTGTAGACATTTTCACAAAGTCTCTACAAAAGTGAAGTTTTCCAAATTTCGATCTATGTTAGGAGTTCGTGAAGTTTCTATTATAAGTGATAGGCTCTAATGCCTCCTTCCCTTCTCCCATTGTGTCATTATTGTAACCTTCAATCCCATCCCAAGTTGTTCTAAGGGGATGTTAGGATATTTAGACACTTAAGAGTTAGTTAAGATCTACTTGGTTCAATATTTCATTAGGTAAAAGTGTGTTTCTTAGTGTTTCTTTAGTATGCATTAGTATGCATTTGTAGTTAGGAAATCCATTAGTCACGATATGTTCTCGACATAGAGTGATTCGATGGTTCATAATTTCCTCCTCAATATTAACGACCATTGATCCGGGTGGCTTACAACTCGATTGGTCCATGATCTCATTTAAAGAGAATGGAGGGCTACCGGTCGATGATCGACAGAGAAACTCTCTGTAAAATCTCTCTTTGTAATCTTTTTCTTTGCCTTATTAAACTCCGCCTCCAAGTGGCCATGTTGGCTGGGTCGTGGATGTTTCATAGGGTTTCACCTGAAAACATCGGTGTGTTGATCTTTGATCCGTTTAATTCAGTGGTTACCGTAGTTGCTCCGTCTCCTGCTGGAATAATTCGTTGTTATCAGAATACTATTACAATGTAATATGGTATTAATATTACATTGTAATATGAGTATTTCTCAACATATTACATTGTAATATGGCATCACCATATTACATTGTAATATGGCATTACCATATTACATTGTAATATGGCATTACCATATTATTGTATTATATGATAATGTCATATTACAATGTAATATGTATACCATATTGCCACTGTAATATGGTAATGTCACATTACATTGTAATATGGTAATGCTATATTACAATGTAATATGGGATTACCATATTACATTGTAATATGGTAATTCCATATTACATTGTAATATGGTAATGCCATATTACAATGTAATATGGTATTGACATATTACATTGTAATATGGTATACCATATTACAATGTAATATGGTAATACCATATCTCGTGTATATTTTTTTTTTAAATTAATGCCATCGTCGAAAAAAAATTGCATTTTCACCACCGTGGCAATAGCGACAAACTTTCATCGCAAGTTGCCACAGGTTTTTGTCGCACATACATCATCTTCGTCGTAACTTTGGTCTTGATGAATCAATTTCATCGTTATTTCCACGGGTATTCGTCGCAAGTTGCCATGGTTTTTCATCGCACATACAACATCTGTGTCGTAAGTTTTTGACTTGTCATAAATTTTCGTCGCAATTGCGACGAAATTTCGTCATGATTGCCATGGTTGTTCGTTGTAATTGAGACGATGTTTTGTCATAATTGCGACGATGCATAGTGTTAACCAAACTTGAAGGTGGTGACACGTGGAGAGATAATTTCGTCGATGTTTCCATGCACACCTAGATCGTCGATAGAGTGACGAAATTATTCCGATGAAAAAAAAACTTGGCTTTCGTGGAAATGGAGACAGATAAGTGTGGTAATATCAACGAAAAACCATCGCAAATTTGGTCATATGTACTAGTGACTTAATGAAAAATGTTCTACATACTTGCAATAAAGAATTATAAAAATTACCTCTATTTTTAGAATTTACCACACATTTCTCTTATTTTTCTAATACCTCATGGTAAGTTCATATATAACTATTAATAATTTTCTTTGAAATATTTACCACTTTGTTTAAAAAAAACCATATTAATAATCCCTCAAGGTAATTTCATATATGACTATTAATAACCCTTTCTAAAATATTTATCACTTTGTTAAAAAAACATATTAATAATTAAATAGAAATATTTTCCACTTTGTTAAAAAAAACATATTAATTAATTAAATTTTTGTGATACCATATAATCTTAAATCTCGAGCCCCAATTATTACCATTATAACAAAGTATATTTTAGTAAAATTAAATACAAAGTATGTATGCACTCACGTATGATTTACTAGACTTCTAGAGTGACCCTCATGAGGTGTTATGTTACCTTACATATATCCTAGGATGTAGAATGTGTATGTAAGTGCATTGAGAAAAAAATTGATTGTCCTTCATATCTTACACTAAAATAATCACAATTTATGAAGGCTAGAGTTAGTCCTTTCTCTTCCACCTCAACCTTAACTCAAGACTAGATGTGAAGAGTTGTGGAAGTTTATGGTTTATGTTTTGGTACTATTTACTTAAGCAAACCAAGTTTTCTTCTCTACTTATTTCCTATATGATAACCAAGCATATTTCAAAGCTCATGCACCCTAGAATCGTTACTTGTCTCGAACTATATACTGTTATAGCATAAAATGTGGATGGCATAGATAGTGTTGTTAAGTTTATGGCTTAGATAGTATTGCATATGGGATTCTAAACAAATAATTCCAGGAACTAATAGATATTTCATAGGAACTGTATTCATCCCTTTGAGCTTATAACTGCCCATTTTACATGACACCCATAAATCCATATTTTTCCATACGTAAAAAATCAAATACAATGATCCATTTCAAGCACTAACTACACATATTTCTACACATAAATCCTAGAACAATGAATGTCATTTTTTACGCTCACCTTACCTCCAAGTTGCCATATGTTACATTTATTCTTGTGATAACCCTATATTAGAGTGTGTTTCCTCTCTCGCTCATGTTCATTCTTAGTCATTTTATGTCAATTCACACCTTTTTCCAATGTCATGCTAGTGTCATCAACTTCTTTCTCTTGCCTTTGTTAGAACTACCATAACACCACAACCTCCCATCTTTACCTTTTTATATATCCTCCATCCTTTCCATAAGATATCATGTTTCTAACCCTACCTCACTTGTGGTAAGATGCCAACCTCTGTGATGTAGGTATCTAGCTAAACATGTTCTTGCATTGTTCATTGCTCATTCTTGGAAATGAAAGTATGTATTAGT